>MNCI01002198.1:287011-299580 GCA_015680685.1 Gnetum montanum
GATCGCGTGTGCACGCTCGTATTCGTATGGTTGAATGTAGGGGTACCTCGCCACTCATTAGTTAAGAATTTGAGCTATGATTATGAAGTATGTTAAGGAACTTCTCTTCTCAATGACCAAGAATTTTGTTACTATTGTTCATGACTTAATATTGATGGCCTATAGGGTCTCTAGTGGTAAGGGCATTGCCCTTGTAAATTATAGGGGGCTTAATGCTAGAGATATCCACTTTTGAATTCTAGATGGTGAACACTCAATTTAGGTAGCTAAGATTTTACTAGAGAGAGATGATGTGGAATAAGCTATAAAGAATATTTATAAAGTTTATTGTGCCATGCCATTGAAAGTAGAGACCCTGATTTCCATACTTAAAAAGATATGTTGTTCTCATAATTAGTTACAGTAAATGAAATATGATACATCATAGATAGAGATGATAAGGTAAGTGAGAAGCTATTTATCATAAAATAACATTTGCAAAATATCAATTGGGGAATCTCAATTTATGATAAATAGAGCCCATTTATGATAGTGTGAAATTTATCTTTAAGTAAGTTGTGAGGATCAAGAACTTAGAAGGGTAATTGAATAAGTTCAAGCTAATGAGACCCAATTTTTACACAATAGATGTACATGGTTTCCAAACTTAGGTACATTTACATTCAAGGGGTAGAATCCTTACACACCTCTAGACTTTATTTCTTAAAAAATGTGGTTTAAAGGGCATCACAACCATTACAAAGTCTTGAGCTCCACTAGGGGTGTTTACTTTTAGAAATAGACCCAACCCCTCAAGGTCCCAATAAGCTCAAAAGATGTTTTCTCTTAAGAAGCACATCCAACCCCTCAAGGCTTACAAAGAGAGATAGAAAGATCAAGAAAGGAAATGAACTAAGCTTCTAATTTCTTATTTTTTGGCTCAACAAAAAATAAATAATTTAAAAAATGATAGAGAAATAACTACAAAAATTCTCAAAGGATGTATACAATGTTTGCTTGATCACATGAACAGTTCTTGCATTTCCCAAAAAAGTATCACTTTCTTTTATAGCATTGTCAACATCATTTATCTGTTGAAATTTGTACAAGGGCTAAAAATGGCTAGTTGAGATATCTTCTACGAGCTTGATACATCTTAATGGATTTCTCCATGTTGTAGGTGAGATGTCTCATTTTACTTGAGATGCCTTGACCAGTTCCAATATGGTCTGGCTAAGATGTCTTTTCATAACTTGATATGTATGTTTTTTTATAAAGACATTTTGCCTAGGACCAAAGCTTCACAAATAAAGACATCTTATAGCAGAATGAGACATCTTAGTAGTCTCCAAGAGATCTTCTTTAGAATTGAGATGTCTTGTATCCTTGTGATTTCCTCCAAATCCTTACATTTTTTATTGGACTTTAGTACACCAAATTGTCAATTCATGCTCTTGTATTGGTCTCTTTTATTCACCTTTCTTAGACCTCTAATATCAACAATCTCCTCCTTTTAAAGTTTCCATTTTCAAGGTTTTGATATACCAAAAGGTCAACAATCTCCTCCAATTTGGTGATGTCCAAAACTTGAGAAAATGGGTTACTACAAGTGCACATGCACACACACACATAATTTGAAATATGGAATAAATTAAAAAAAAATAAGATCCTATGGCAGTAAGGATGGAAAAGGAGGCTGGATTAAGATTAACAATTATTCTTCCATTAGCAATGGTCTCTAGAACTAACAAGAATAAGTCACATCAAAAGTCTACTCATGACTTTCCACAACATGCATTTCATATGCTTTGTATCCACATAAAAGATGCTATAATATGAAAGATAACTATAAAACCATTGATATTATATAATCATATCATGCAACAAAAATCATGAGATCTACACACACACAAAATCTAAACACTAAGTTATTTAACATAGATACTAAAGTTACTATATGTATATATACTATGATCAAAGTCTCCCCCTTTTTAGATAACATCCAAAAGAAAGTCATCACTAGCCTCTTAATTACTGACTTTAGTATCATCATCAGAATCATATGCATCATGAGTAGGCCTATAAGTTTCTTCCTTATCATCATTACTACTGGTATTAGAGTAGGAGATCTACTAAATGTCATCATCGTCATTGCCATCATTAGAGGCAACTGTAACTAGTTCTCATCTAGGACAAAGCTTCACCAAAAAGAGAGAGGATGGAGGAGGACTATCATGAGACAGATCCTATCTAGAAGATGATGGAGTTACTTAACATAGATAAATTTTAGGAGTAGCTTATTTCCAATGTGCTACTACACCAAAAATATAGACTTTAAATGACTATGGTACATCATCACTCCTAAAATATTTGGAGAGCTTTTTAGAAGACTCTCCTTGCACCAATGCATCTAGTACTGGTTGCTCAGTGTGAGGGATGTGCTTCCCCTAGGCATGTGCTAGTAATCCTACTAGTTCTTTTGAATCTGATCCATTTCCTAAATCATATGCTGGAGATGGCCTTACTACAGTAGAATGTTTAGTAGGTTCTGGCTCTTCTTCATTTTTTGTCCAATGTAGAGTCATAATCTCCTCAAATTAGAGACCACTTGAAGGAGGATAAATACTTGTTTAATTCACTCTCTAATGAATATCTCTAATGAATATAAGAAAGATTTCTTCCACTCTTTCCCATTATCTTCATAATGAAGCGTAAGAACTTCTTTAGGGAAGATCCTACCCAAGCACTAATGGACTTGGACCATCTAAGTTGAACTATTACTTATGATGGAGAAGATGCCTACCACTTATGTGCTTGAGATGATGAAGGAGCTATGAATTCTACATGATTTGTACTCCTCTTCTCAAAGTACTCAACAAGGCTCCTTTTTCCTTCTAGAATGGAAACACTTGCTTGGAATACAAGTAAACAGATCAGAAGAGGATGTCCATAGATGTGCTCTCATGTATACATGCCCAATATATCCCTACAAATAATATGCCCCAAATCTAATGACTATCCTATCAACAAGCAATATAGCACAAATTCCTATGGTGGTAGGAAATAATTGTAACACCCTCCTTTGATGATGATATTATAAAACACAATGAGTGAAAGGATAGAAGCATCTTAAGACATTTAATGTCTATATACTTTGCCATCTCTAAGAGAAACTAAGCTACCAAAAATTGCATCACAAAATTCATTATAAATGACAAAAATGATACCATTAGTGAAAATATCATCCATAGTGTGAATTACAATCTTGTGAATAGTAGTATTAGAAACCCAAAGTAAAGAATTGATAACTTGAGGAAACATTTCGATAATAACTCCCCTAATCATGGAAGTGAAATACTCAATAGAAGCATTTGTATTAATAATGTTAGTAAAAAATCCATGCACCAACACTTCAAGAATGCACAAAGTCATACAAATAATAGTTGCCCATCCTAGAATCTCAAAATATGATAACAATGCCTATTGATGATGTTGATGGAAGTTCATATTGCATTTAGATGTAATAGACATAGAAAGATTATTCTCAAACCTATTCTAATCATCTATGGAATGGAATTGAGGCTTATATGAGCTAGATTTACTTAATGATGCTCCTTTAATGTCCTTGGATTTACATGGAGGTAGCCTTGAAGTTCCTATCTTCTTATGAGCCATGGAAACCAAGCTAAAATAGTGGAGTTGTAGCAAGAAGAAAGCCTTGGTTGACTAAGGTCTATCACATTAAAATGAGATTAAAAAAAGGAAAAATGATTAACAGATTTATATAGGAAGACATATTTTTGAGGATTTTCTATTCATATGAGATATCTTGAAGGAAAGCAAGACGTCTTTTCCAAGTTGGATCAAAAAGTACTTAAAAAATCTAGAACTTGATTGGGATGTCTCAACTAAGACATCTCTAGTCAGACATCTCTCCAAAATAGTGAGATTCCTTATCTAGGTATGAATGTTCTCCTACGGACATATGAGAAATAGAGAATGGACAAAAAAATTAGAAATTTTGCATTGTCTTGAAGGATGCTGCCAAGGATTATTACACCATTATAACCAAAAAAAGCCAAGAATATAAGATATACCTTACTTATACTTTTTTTAAGTTATAAACAATAAAATGCATAACACAAGTGATGCAAGTCAAAAAGTCATACTTACCAATACTTACCTTTCTCACTCTAGGAAGTTTCTTTCTTAAGTAAATTTATAATGAGGTCCTTATTTGTAGAGTTCCTTCCTTGTTGTTATCAGATGTTTACATTTCTTGATGCCAAGATGCTTGTTTGTATCTTTTTCTTCATTGATAGTAGCTCTTCTATGATTGAGTTTTATATCTCTATTGCTATGTTGAAGTGAAATATGTTCAATCATTTCTTTCTCATGATTCTTAGGTCTCAAAATCTATTTATCCTACAAGACATGCTTTCTACTCTTCTTTTGATAAGATAAAGTGGTTAAATTATAACATCTTAATCATATGTAACAATGTGATTGTATATGTCCACAATAATGGCAAATAATTTTTCTTGTTCATGTTGATTATTCAAACTTGGATGTGTACCTCCATTTAGGTGAAATACTTGTACATATGTCACCATGAGAATCCCTTTTCATTTTTATTTTAATGTACAAAATTTGAGACATCTCCACATCTTCAATAGGCTTATCACCACTAGGCCTTATACCTGTTAGATCTTTGCTTGTCTGCTCATAAGATTAAGTTAGCTTTAAAACCTTAGCCTTTATATCGAAGTTTTCCTTTCTTAAAGAGAAGCATTCAGTATAGAGTTTAGTTATTTCAACTTTCTCATTATCTAAAGGTTTTTTTATTTTGATGCATAAATTTTGAAAATAAATAATTTCTTCATGCAACATGTTATACCTTTCCATAATATTACCTTTAGGTTCTTCAAAATTCTTCATAGGATATTCATTTGTAAGAGCCATTCAAATAAGATGAGATTATGTTAATGAATCATCAGTTTCTTCTTCACTATACTAATTAGCCCAACTATTGTAGATATTTTTAGTCTTATTATCTTCTTGAATCGATTCCTTCTTTAGTAACCTATTAGCACTAGGACATTCAGAGGCCACATGGCCTCTTTCACCACATATCAGACATTCTATAGAAGAAATATCATATTAGAATTTCTTAGTTGCTTACCTTTTGCTTTACCTTTATTGTCTGATTTATTGTAACGTTTTTTGTTCCTTTCCAAAAGTCTTTTTTACTCTTCTAATTAGGAGAGCTAGTTCATCATCACTATTTACATCACAATTAGACATCTCCTTTGCTTTTGAAAAACTCTTAAGTGTAATGGGTTTTTCCTTGATGGCCCTTTCATTGATGAGATTCATTTTATATGCTACAATAGCACTTTGTAATTCCTCAAATTTGAGTACAAAGAAATCTCTAATTTCTTCCATGGTAGTCATTTTGGGCTTGAATTCAAGAAGTAGAGTTCTAATCATTTTAATGATGACATTACTCTTAGCTAACTCTTTCCCTATTCCTCTAATGCTACCACAAGATCATTGGCCCTAAAGAAATAATCTTTGATTCTTTTACCTTCTTTCAATTTTAACTTATTATATTCAAATTCCAAGACTAGAAGTTTGGATTGTTTCACCACTAAGGTTTTCCACTTAAGTGGCTTTTAAAATTTCCTAAATTTCTTTCATAGTTTTACATCCAACTATTCTATTAAATATAGGTTTACAAAGAGCATAGTAGAGATAATTCCTAGCATTTGAATTAAACATAAACTTATTTTTATCATGGTCAAATCACTTAGCTCTTGGTAGTGTAGTGCTTGTTGAGATGGCAATGGGATGAGTGTATCCTTTCATGATGGACTATCAAACTTCAAATTTCATGGATTCAAAGAATCCTTGCCTCCATGCTTTCTAGTATGTGAAGTTAATCCCATCAAACATTGGTGGCTTATTATAAGATGTTTCCTTCATAGTTTACTCTTAATTTGTTATACTCAATCTAAGAGTATGTCACTCTAATAACACTTGAGGATCAAGAACTCAATTTACATAACAGATGTACGTGATTTTCCAACTTGGGTATGCCCACACTCAAAGGGTAGAATCGTTATATATTTCTAGACTTTGTTCCTTAAAAAATGTAATTTCAAGGACACCATAAGATTTACAAAGTCTTGAGCTCTGCTAGGGGTGTTTTCTCTTAGAAACGCAACCAACCCCTCAAGGTTCCAACAAGCTCAAAAGATATCTTCTCTCAAGAAGCACATCCACCCCCTTAGGGCTTAAAAAAAGAGATAGAAAGATCATGGAAGAAAATGAACTAAGCTTCTAAGTCCTTATTTTTTGACTCAACAAAACAACAAATAACTCATCAAATAATAGAGAAATGAGGTACAGAATTTATCAAAGAATGTATACAATGATTGCTTGATCACATGAACAGTGCTTGCATTTCCAAAAAAGGTATTAGTTTCTTTTATAGCATCGTCAACATCATTTGTCCATTGAAATTCATATAATAGCTAAAAATGGCTAATTGAGATATCTTCCATGAGCTTGAGATGTCTTACTTGGTTTCTCCATCTTGTAGATGAGACATCTCATTTTACTTAAGATGTCGTGATTAGTTCTAAGATGTCTTGCTTGAGATGTCTTTCCACAACTTGAGATGTCTGCTATTTTTTAGAGACATCTAGCTTAAGACCAAAGCTTCTTAGCAAAGACATCTTATAGTAGAATGAGATGTCTTGGCAGTCTCTAGGACATCATCTTTGGATTTGGGACATCTTGCATATTTGTGATTTTCTCTAAATCCTTGCATTTTCTTTTTGGACTTTAGCATACTAGATTGTTAATTCATGCTCTTGTCTTGATCACCTTTATTTACCTTTCTTAGACTTGCAAGAACTCATAAGTGTACTTCTAAAGTCACCATTTTTCAAGGTTTTGACATACCAAAAGATTAACAAGTTGATATATATATTTCATAATTATATAATCTTTGATGTGTTCAGTTGTCTTATGTTATCTTTATTCTTTCATATCTTATTGTGTACTAACATTCAAGGCTTTTTTGGTAGAGAAAAATATTTCTTCATGTTGATGATGCATGATTTAAGAAGTGAAATAAAATATTCACAATGTATCAAATTAAAATACTATAGTGCTATCTTATGATTTCATCTGAAGAAAATTTTTAGAAGAAAAACCTTAAGAATTTAAGTGAATTTTTTCTACCCAATATAAGGTTTGCACTTAAATGAAATTGAGAAGTGTGTAGACATGATACTCACTAGGAAGATGTTCTTTGAATATCTTAAGGGAAAGGATGAGCCTAGGAAATCAATAATAAATAGAATGATAACCCTAGAGCAGAAATATTATCAAATGAAGTGCTCACATTCACTAAAGCTAACTCTTGTTCAAATTGTTATTAGCAACAATTTATCAATAATACAATGCACAGACCTAATTGTGGATAACATTTGCAGTAGGTATTTTAATTGTAATAACTTAATATTTATTACTTCATTTTTATCATATTGATATAGTATTTTCAAATTTATTAATTTATTAATTTTTATGTTATTATAAGTATTTGATTAATGAATATATGTTCATTAGTATTCTTGGGAATGTTTAGTTTGCTAAAGGTAATCTAAGGCTTGAACCTTCAATATAATCAATGCTACATTAATACTTGGAGTCTCTATCTTTGGTGGAAATGATGTTCACAACCATCAAGGAACTTGATATTTTTTTCTACTATAGGAAAAATCCTAAGTGATGAAGTGTCAAAAGTCATTGCGTTAACTGGGCCACATATACGGGGCCACGTAGACACGGCCCCATATACGCAGCCACCCTTCTCGGATCTATAAATATGAGGACCTTCCGCCTCATTTAGGCATCTTCTTTGAGTAGTGATAGTTGATGAGCGGCAAGGTACCCCTACGCTCAACCATACGAATACGAGCGTTTTCACGCGCAATTCGGTCGAACTCCGCAGACGGACTAGTTGTGGCACCTAGAATGGTGTTGTGGTGAGATAAAGTGTGGTGGCCCAGTTGAAGAAACAGGGTGTTGAACATGATAAGCATTTGGATTCAAAAAATATGAAGGGTGCCTCCAGTCTAAGGGTGGATTCCCCCATGACTGGGATTGTTGCCACTGTGGTCTAACATAGTAACTTTGTATGAACTCTGGATGTAACGTGTTTTCCCAATGTGCATGTAGATGTAACAATATTGGGCATTGGCCTTTGGGGTGATCGTACAGGCATATGTTGCATTCATATATAGGCTTGGTAGTTGAGCACTTAGTCCCTTCATTCCTTCTTTTCGAATGTCTATTATTTCGCCCTGCTTCTCAAGTTGTCAAAACTCTATTTCCAATGATGTTGATATATTCTCCACACTTTTGATTCATCCATTCCAACATCTTATTGATCTTTGCCTCAGCTTCTTCTAACGATTGTTGTATTAACAAAGATGATGTTTCCACCTTGAGATTTGTTAATATCTCCTTGTTATAATCATGGACCTTTGTTGAGTTAAGATTTTGGTCCCGTTGATGTTTTTCAACACTCTCCCATGTAGCTATTTCTCCTTCCTCTTTTGCTGCCCACTGAATAAGCTCTTGAATTTGATGGGTTCGTAGTTTATATAGTTGACCTCGGGCATACGTTCCTAAGGTCTCTTTGGTTTCATTACGTAGCCCATCAATGATATGATACATTAGCCTTTCCTCGGGAAACCCATGGCCTGGACAGTTGTTTAATAGTGAATAATATCTTTCTAAGGCCATGTCCAAGGGTTCATGTTTTGCTTGTTTCCATCCTTGGATTTGTTTCCTCAAGGCTGACACTCTTACGTAGGTTTGATATTTTTCGTTAAACACCTCTACCATTGTTGACCAGCGTTGTATCAAGTTTGGTTTTAATGATCTATACCATACTTTAGCTTGGTCAATGAGTGTCATCGGAAAGAGCTTAAGTTTTTGCAAGCCATTATCGACATTGTTCCATGTGCAGGCATTGTATAAGGCTTGTAAATGTTGATATAGATCTAATTCATAGCCTACTGAAAAAGTAGGAAAGTTATTTAAATTGAGCCTGGGTAGACGGCTCTCTTTACGATGCCTACGTGAGATTCAAACGACCTTTTGTATTTGCATTAGGCTTGTAGTGGCCAGTGGGGGTTCATCATCATCTGATAAGTTATGTTTTCGTGTGTTGGTATGAAGTTGCTTTCATTGATGTTTATAAGAAACCCCCACCTCAGATTGCGTACTCCAATCTTCATCATCATATAATTCATCGGTTCTCCAATGAATTTCCTCACTAAGTGTGGCGTTATGATTATCTTATAGGAGAGGCATTGTTGTGTGTGAATTTAGATGTGACTTTTTATAATTATTTCTTCTTTCTAAGAGATATATTGTTAAGTTCTTTACAGCGACCTTGTATGATATAACTAATCTAGATAACTAGCACCATCCCCGGAAATGGTGCCAATGATGAGCAGCGAGGTACCCCTACGCTCAACCATATGAATACAAGCATTTTCACATGCGATCTGGTCGAACTCCGCAGACGGACTAGTTGTGGCACTTAGACAATTATCCTTAGGTCGCAGTTCGCTGTCTTCCCACCTGGACTAGTATTTATCATATGTCATGTATGGTTTAGTCCAGAGTGAGGTGTATGATGTGTTCCTAATTCTATGCTACTCCTGAGACAATGGAAAATAATATTAACTAAACTAAGCTAAGAGGGAAAGGATAAGAAAGTCTAATCTAGCCTAAGTGCGACGAGCAACCGATTCCTTGATCAACTGTACACATCTTGGACCTCGTGCATGACTACCACTGGGACTACCAAGCACAGGTCCTAGGTACGCCACTGGGATTACCAAGCGCAAATCCCAAATACGCCATTGGGATTACCAAGCGTAGATCCTGGCTATGCCACTGGGCTACCAAGTAGTCACACTTAAATGCTCATAACGAAGTCGTACTTGTTCCGCTTCTAGGAGTTTAAGGGTGAGAGAGAGAAAATAATAAATAAAATTAAATAAATAAACAAACAAATAAATAGCAAAGAGAATGCTACAATGATGAAGTAATCTTGATCTTTATTGCCAGTCATGTGCGTGTCCAAGTACGACACACTCAAATAAAGACACCGTACAATTACATTCACCACACTGCGGGCAGACACGGGAAAAAATCTAACTTTGGAGGGATCAAACTGCCAGAGCTTCGCTACTCTAAAATTGGGATGTTAAATGAGGGAGAGCTGCCTCTTATTTATAGAAATTGCGGCTAACTGGGATATCACGTACGTGATATCGCGGGTAGATGAGATATCGCGTACGCGATATCGCAGCCCATGAGATATCGCATACACGATATTGCGACCCATGATATAACGTGGGTGCGTTATCGTGGGTGCCTTAACGCGACCGCCAACAATATGAGCAATTTCATGTCTCATCATACCCCCACGACTGAATGACAACTCGTCCTCGAGTTAAAGTGAGAACAAGCTACATTGATTACACAGTGGATAGGTATGGGATTATTAGATGGAAAATGGGATGATGCTACAGTGTGGAAAGAAAACAAAACAAAGACACAACACATAGAATATTTACAAAAATTTGGAACTCATCTAGTTCCTAGTGGCGGTGACTCCTTCATAGGTGTCTTTCCCTTTTCTTGCACTCCAGGTCTTGCGATTTGATAGCGTTGAAGTATGGCCTAGAGTTTCTCCTCTTGTAAGGCCTTGAGTGCCTTTACGTATGTGTAATTTTGCACTTGTGCCATAGAGGCAACCCAATCAGCCTTCTCTTTTTCTTTTGCCACCCTTTTATTCTCTATCAATAGTTTATTAAGTTGCTCGGTTCTAAAAGTGTCTAGCTGGTGCTGAGCAACCTTTGGCCCTATATTCAGAAGGTTTAATACTTCTGAAATGGCTTGAACAGAGAAATCAATAGTCACACCACAAATGTTAACCATGGTGCCTTCTTCTTCATTATGCCAAAATTGATACATTTCCCCTAAGTACCAGGCATCTCTTTCAAAGAGGGTATCTCCTGCTTCTACCTGCCTAGACCGTACGGTAGGAGGATCTTTTTGATGAACGCTGAATGATTGTTCCTCCTATTTTGCATGTTGTCTGGCAAGGCCTTGTCTTCCACCTCTCTGAGATCGTTTCGTTCCACCTTGAACAAGACCCTCCTGCTGTGCACGTTTCAGAGCCATTTGGAATCACACGGGTCAAGCATTAGTAAGGTTGTTTAGGAAATCAAGTTATACCTTACTACTTGCCTTAATTAAAGATCTTATGTTATAGCATGTGATCATGCCCGAAAATTGTAATAATGGATCTTGTGACTTAGGTGGCTTCCCAATTTAATTTTCTGGTATAACTAAGGGGATGAAATTATTTTTGATACATTTTATTCTTTATTTTAGAACTAATTACCCTTAAATATGTCCTTTGGGCAATGATGAATTTCAAAAAATTTATGCACTATTCGGCATGTGCCCCCTCCCCCACAACTAAGCTGAACACTCCAGGGTTAAGTAGGTTTAAACGGAATGAAAATCAAAGTACTAGCCAACAAGTTATGGATATGAAAGCACAGGATGTGTAATCGCGAGTTGTAGAGTAGAATTTGAAAAACTTCCCCTGTGTGAATAGTTGCAAAAGATGGTGATTAGCACAGGGGGTCACATATATATATTTCATTGAAGTTAGGGCACTTAGAGAATGTACCAAATTTTTAATATTTCTTTGAAATTAAACGATGTAAACTAAGGACATATGGACAATTATTAAAGGGTGCCAGGGTAATTCAACTAGTTCTAAAGGCACGAAAATTATGACGGTGTGTTTATCAATAAAGACATCGGATGGGAGAAAAAGGCTATGTGATGATTCATAGGAACATTGAATCAGAGGGATAGTAATAAGGGAAAGAATATCATGAAAAATTAAGCTGAGAGTAATAAATGGTGTGTGTGAGCTATGTCATAAGTGAAGATTACAAAAAATTACACAAGTGGGTCCTCCCCAAAGTAGGTTCCAACCTATTATGCCCTTGTGTAATCACACTTAAAGTGTCCGTGGGCACTAGAAGGGTTAAATGTAATCTGCACTAACTCCACAAAACACGCACATGTAAATAGCACCGAAATGAGATGAAAATTATATGCTACACAGGACATGAGCTACAATTACACGAACAGTGAGATGAGATGAAGTGTAGAAAGGGATCGTAGAGATCGGGACATGAGGTGACTAACCCAGGGCACAATGAATCTTTCGTGTAAAGCATGATTAAGGTATCATTAACCCATCATTCCAAGATCAGGACCAAGTCCATCCTTTTAATCAGTGACATCACATTGTTTCAGCCCATGGTGAACAACGATGAGAGTACCATAACAACAAGGCATACGATCACTTGGCGTTTAGTACAAGGGAGGAGTGATTTTTGTTTTATGGCACTTCTTTTTCTTTTCTTCTTCTTTTCTCTTCTTTTTCACTTTACTGAATCTAGAGAAGC
>MNCI01002198.1:300707-371367 GCA_015680685.1 Gnetum montanum
GTGTAATGGGCTCACTGTTCCAGATAATTGATCACTCATGACTTAATAACATAAAATACACCTCAACAAATGATCCACATGAGTGTTTTATTCGTAGATGAGATTACTTACAAAAAAACACATGAAAAGATAAAAAGATAAAAAGATAAAACAAAAACATGAAAAATGAAGAACTGGAAAACAAAAAAGTTGTAAAATTAAAGAAAATGGAAAATATTTATTAATCTTGCTTGTCATTGAAATGGGGGATATCCCCCATAACTAAACGGTTGAGTATGGAAAGGATTAATAAATGGGAAATGAGGATCCTTGCATATTGGAAATATTGAAACTGGTCCATACTTATCACCTTGGATTTCACACACTTTGTAATAAACATAGTGGGGCACTTCATACGATGTAGTTCCCAGATAATGAGTTGACCCACTATGATGTTTAGGACCGTTAGTTGGTATGCAAGGATTAGGCTGATGCCTCCCATGGTTGTGTTCATTGGGCCGTATGGTTGTTGGAGTGTAAGTTGGTGGCCCTGATGAAGTTACATGAGGCGTTGGGTTTGACAGTAAGGATGCACCACAGTGTTGGACTTGTGCTGGGTTGGAAGATGCAGTGGCCTCAGAGTTATGTTGTCCTTTCCTACGGCCATGTTTAAAGAAAGGACGCCTTTGATGTTGAGGAGGCTCTTCACTACTGTTAGTAGTAGTAGCACAAGTATGGTTCATGGGTTGCGGTGGTACAAACACCTTAGGAACAGTTGGTGGCATTGTGGAAGGAGGGAAAGGATAAGAATGTTGAAAGTTAGGAGGAATGAAAGGTGCGCAAGGTGGTGGTTGTGTTGGAGGTATGGGCTGATAGTATTGTGGAGAATGGTGTTGTAGTGAGATAAAGTGTGGTGGCCCAGTTGAAGAAACAGGGTGTTGAACGTGATAAGCATTTGGATTCAGAAAATATGAAGGGTGCCTCCAGTCTAAGGGTGGATTCCCCCATGACTGGGATTGTTGACATTGTGGTCTAACACAGTATCTCTGTACGAACTCTGGATGTAATGTGTTTCCCCAATGTGCATGTAACAATATTGGCCATTGGCCTTTGGGGTGATCGTACAGGCATATGTTGCATTCATATGTAGGATTGGCAGTTGAGCACGTAGTCCCTTCATTCCTTCTTTCTGAATGTCTATTATTTCACCCTGCTTCTCAGGTTGTCAAAACTCTATCTCCAATGATGTTGATATATTCTCCACACTTTTGATTCATACATTCCAACATCTTATTGATCTTTGCCTCAGCTTCTTCTAACAATTGTTGTATTGACAAAGATGATGTTTCCACCTTGAGATTTGTTGATATCTCCTTGTTATGATCATGGACCTTTGTTGAGTTAAGATTTTGATCCCATTGATGTTTTTCAAAACTCTCCCATGTAGCTATTTCTCCTTCCTCTTTTTCTACCCATTGAATAAGCTCTTGAATTTGATGGGTTTGTAGTTTGTATAGTTGACCTTGAGCATACATTCCTAAGGTCTCTCTGGTTTCATTACGTAGCCCATCAATGATATGGTACATTAGCCTTTCCTCGAGAAACCCATGGCCTAGACAGTTGTTTAACAGTGAATAATATCTTTCTAAGGCCATGCCCAAGGGTTCATGTTTTGCTTGTTTCCAGATTTGTTTCCTCAAGGCTGACACTCTTGTGTAGGTTTGATATTTTTCATTAAACACCTCTACCATTATTGACCAGTGTTGCATCAAGTTTGGTTTTAATGATCTATACCATACTTTAGCTTGGTCAATGAGTGTCATCAGAAAGAGCTTAAGTTTTTGCTAGCCATTATCAACATTGTTCCATGTGCAGGCATCGTAGAACGCTTGTAAATGTTGATACGGATCTAAGTCATAGCCTCCTGAAAAAGTAGGAAAGTTGTTTAAATCAAGCCTGGGTAGATGACTCTCTTTATGATGCCTACGTGAGATTCGAACGGCCTCTTGTATTTGCATTAGGCTTGTAGTGGCCAGTGGGGGTTCATCGTCATTTGGTAAGTTATGTTTTCGTGTGTTGGGATGACGTTGCTTTTGTTGATGCTTATAAGAAACCCCCACCTTAGATTGCGTACTCCAATCTTCATTATCATATAATTCATCAATTTTCCAATGAATTTCCTCACTAAGTATGGTGTTATGATTATCTTGTAGGAGAGGCATTGTTGTGTGTGAATTTAGATGTGACTTTTTATAATTATTTCTTCTTTCTAAGAGATATATTGTTAAGTTCTTTACAGCGACCTTGTATGATATAACTAATCTAGATAACTAGCACCATCCTCGGCAACGGTGCCAATGATGAGCAACAAGGTACCCCTACGCTCAACCATACGAATACGATAATTTTCACACGTGATCTAGTCGAACTCCGCAGACAGACTAGTTGTGGCACCTAGAAAGTTATCCTTAGGTCATAGTTCGCTATCTTCCCACCTGGACTAGTATTTATCATATGTCATGTATGGTTTAGTCCAGAGTGAGGTGTATGATGTGTTCCTAATTCTATGCTACTTCTGAGACAATGGAAAATAATATTAACTAAACTAAGCTAAGAGGGAAAGGGTAAGAAAGTCTAATCTAGCCTAAGTGTGACGAGCAACCGATTCCTTGATCAACCGTACACATCTTGGACCTCGTGCACGACTACCACTGGGACTACCAAGCACATGTCCTAGGTACGCCACTGGGATTACCAAGTGCAGATCCCAAATACGCCACTAGGATTACCAAGCGCAGATCCTGGCTATGCGATTGGGCTACCAAGTAGTCACACTTAAATGCCTGTAACCGAGTCGTACTCGTTCCGCTTCGAGGAGTTTAAGGGTGAGAGAGAGAAAACAATAAATAACATTAAATAAATAAACAGACAAATAAATAACAAAGTGAATGCTGCAATGATGAAGTAATCTCGATCTTTATTGCCAGTCATGTGCATGTCCAAGTACGACACACTCAAATAAAGACACCGTACAATTACATTCACCACACTGCGGGCAGACACGGGAAAAAATCTAACTCTGGAGGGATCAAACTGCCAGAGCTTCGCTACTCTAAAATTGGGATGTCAAATGAGGGAGAGCTGCCTCTTATTTATAGAAATTGCGGTTGACTGCAATATCGCGTACGTGATATCGCGGGTAGATGAGATATCGCGTAAGCAATATCGCAGTCCATGAGATATCGCATACACAATATCACGACCCATGATATAATGTGGGTGTATTATCGTGGGTGCCTTAACACAACCACCAGCAATATGAGTAATTTCATGTCTCATCAATAGTGAAGCTCTTGCAGTTTGCTCCTGCAAGAGATAGAACGTAGCAGGTGTATGAACATTAATCGAATCTTTATTCGAGCGTTGATGTATCTGAGCCCATTGGTGTGACGACAATAAAGATGAACTGTTCATGCAATCCTTGCAGCATTTGGACTTAGTTGTTTCATGCATTCAATATTTTAAGATTTTTATGCTTTATTAATTAGTTTTTTATGCTTTATTAGTTACTCATCAATTATTTATGTTTTCATTATTATAATTTCAATCGTTAGTGTTCATTCGTAGTTTGTAAAAGACATAAGTACAACCATCTCGAACGTAATCCAAACACTTGGTAAACCTAGCAACGCTTAATGTCTGGTAGCCCAGTAGTGTTAGGAAATGCTCAGAACGTGCTCAGAGGATGGGACCGGATGCTTATGCTAGGAGTAGTTAGCATATACACTAGGATAATTAGAGATTAGATAATAGTTTATTCATTACTTCCATACCTCACTTAGTCATAAAAAAAGATAATTAAAAAGATAAAAATCATTATCCTTAGTCTCACTTAACCATTGCAATAGAACTTTACAAGTGAGATTAGGATGACAACGACCATTCTAACCCAAGGTTTCACTAGTTAGAAGTATGGTGCATGTTAAGTGCTTACAGTCTACGAAGTTCGACCGGATCGCGCATGAATGCTCATATTTGTATGGTTGGGCGTAGGGATACCTAGCCACTCATCATTGGCGCTGTTGCTGGGGATTTGTTAGTCTTACATGCATCATCTGACTTTGGTGAAATTATCATTTAAGTCGTTGAATCGAACCTAGGATAGAATTATCTTCGCACGCTAGGTGAATTTAAAGTTAATTATAAGATACACCGATAATATGAACCATCTAACGTCCAACATGTCTTCTCATAGGAGAGATGCATTCGAACCACCGGTGCCACAAGAATGTCAGGTGATATATAAACATCCTCATGAATATGTCCCTAATTTCACATTCATCCTACATCAGGATGAACATCTTCGATGGCAGGACATGGAGGGTAGCATCGTGCTACTGCCTGACCGAGCAGCTCCTACGATGCTGTACCACAATCTAGGTAGAATGGGCATCTAGGACCAAGTGGCGGAGTATGTCATGGAGGACCATGACTTCCAGGACTATCATCCCATGGAAGCGTAATGGACAAGAGATCAACAGCAAGCTGAGAGATATGAACAACAGAAGGGGAAACACTTCAGTAACCCCTTATTCTTGCAAGGGACACAAGACGATGGAGATCTTGTATTTCATGATACTCATTCAACTAAACTTCATCTAGGGCCACAGATCCTCTAGTCAGTCATCCAGAACCAACCTCCAAGTGATCACGATCCTTAAGGGAATGGTGGGTCACGAAGCAAAACTGGAGGAGATGACTGCGGTCATCACCAGGGTAGATGGGGAGATCGACGCCGAAGTAGCGACGATGCCTCTCCTTCTTCTCTATCCTTCCCCTCTCTTACACCTTCCTCCAGCTTAAGTTTCGAGCATCACAAGGGAAGGTTGGAGAGAAAGGATGGTGGTAAGCAGGTTTGAGCAGGGAAACGTGAGGGAGCATGTGACCAATCGCGTGGCCCTTGCCAGCATGAAAGAAGGGGTAGGATAAATCATCATAGACGTCATAGTCCCCAACAAGACTATGATTTAGATGAGCCATTATTAGCTACTTAGAGAATGCTCCACATTGTAGAGGTAGTTCATATCCCAAGTAGGCACATGAAGGATAGTCGGAGCAAGTGTGTTGACATGAACAACATCCCTAGATTTGAAAGGGGATACAACTGTGATCCACAAACCCACTTGTAGGAATTCCATGATGCCTACACCCTGCAAAATATTGATAACAATTGGCAATGGTTGAAGCTATTTCCTCGAACACTCATCAAAGAAGCCGAAAGTTGGTATCGGTCCTTAGAGCTGGAATCAGTCAGAAGATGGGGTACGATGCTTGAAATCTTTAATGAAAAATATCAAATGTACTCTAGAGTGGAAAATCTGAGAAGGTAGATCCAAGGTTGGAAACAAGGGAACCATGAACCCTTGGATGCCACCATGAGTAGGTATTACTCACTGTTGCATCGATGCCCTGGTCATGGTTATTCTCAACGAGCACAGCTTCACCACATTATTGATGGGCTTCATTTTGAAATGAGAAAGATCCTTGGTGTCTACCCCAAGGGACGGCTGTCAGAGCTAATGGCCCATCAGTTGCAGCACCTCATTGATTAGGTGGTCAAAGAGGAAGGAGAACTTAGAAAAAAGGAGAGTGCTAAAGAATTCAATCGGGATCCTTCCCTTAGAAAAAGGGGGATCCGATTTTGTGATGAGGATGAAGAGTCACCACTGGAAGCAGCAGTGAATCAGAAGACTTTTCCGTTACAAAAGTTTGCATCTGAAATATAGGCAAAGGTGAATAAAATGTGGGACTCTTTGGATGAAAGATTTCAAAGTGTATTAAAAATTTTAGAAGAGTCCAAAGAACAAGGTAGTGATCATGATCGGTGCAGGAAGAAGGGAGCTGAACATACCCAACACAAAGGTAAGGGAAAAGTTGTTGCAGCTGAGTAGGTTGCAGACTCTAACACCGAGGAGGATGATGGATGTGGCATATGCCAGTATGAACATCTCAAGGGATGTTGTTATATGGTTTCTCACCTACAAGAGTCTAGGATCTATGCCTTGAACCCTCGTTTGGCGCAAAGGAAGACACCCTGAAGATTGCCTTATCCACAAGATAACCCCTGACAATTCCACCAGTAGCAATAAGGATACTATCCAAGTGGAATGCCTCCACAACCGTACAAGTATTTCCAACAGTGGCAACAACCACAAGCATGGGGGATGCCACCTCCAAGGCAGCAGTACCCTTACAAGCAACCAGATCCTTACAGGTACTATGTTCAGTAGCCCGTCTCTCCAAGAGAGTCTTCCAGTCATGTAGCCTTTCCCAGTTACTACCACCCCTTGAATATTTCAGACATCCATCTCCATCACCCAGGGGGACAAATCCACATCACTTCTACCCTCCATCACCTTCTTCTACCACTCCTCCACATCATCCCTCTCTATTGCCACCTGCTCCATCCATGCAGGGAGAAATACAGCCACAGCCACAACAACGAAATGCTACGAGGGCTATTAACTTACAACTGGCATCTAGGCTGAGTGGACTGAAACCCAAGCTATGCAAACGTTCCTTCTTTTGGCCCAATAATCTGAATACACCCTCACCTATGCCTGTGGCTAGTGCCTCAGAACCTACCAACACCTCTACCATCACACCACCCAAGTAGTCCTCCACTCCATCGTAATCCAACGTCTAGAAGATCATGCTTACACATGTTGTGATCAACTGGATCAAGGCTGGGTCTCTTCCCCAGAAATTGACAGATCTAGGAAGCCCCCTAATCTATCTTCAAGTGGCTGGGAATGAGCTGTGCAAAGCTCTTTTGGACTCAGGGTCAAGGGTTAATCTAATCTCTCACGATATGTACAAGAACTGGAACCTGCCCCCACTAAAGAAGAGCAACATCTGGCTCGAGCTAGCAGATCAGTCCATCACCGTTCCTTTGGGTTTGGTGGAGGACATTGTGACCACCTTCTGTGGGTGGTCCTACCCTGCTAACTTCCTGGTCATCCATGTTGAAAAATATAAGGGGAACTTCCCAATCATCATGGGAAGAGCTTGGCTAAGCATGTTTGATGCACGATTAGGACTCTGAGATCTGTCCCTGGAAATTTCATAGGAAAATCCTTTCGGAAAGATTGATAAGAAAAGAGATCCATGCATCGCATACAGTGACTTAGGGTGCAACTATGTGCAGCAGCTATGGTCTATTAAGCAGACATCCATTCAAGCATGCAGTCGGTGTACCGAGGAATCACAAATTCAATAGTTCCTGTACGTAGCAACCACTACCCAAGAAGGCACTCAGTGGCTAACATCTGATCCTACTAGTAGCACAATCTGCATGGAACTGTCTGAGGGGCTAGTGCAAGCCTATATTGATAGCATGGATGTGATGGAGGATATTCATCAACAAACCTTCATCGTTGATGACTTTGATGACTAGGGAAAGCTAGAGATCCCTGAGAGCTTCAACCAAGAGCCCCTTGAACTAAAATCGCTATCGACTCATTTAGAGTATGCATTCTTGCAAAATGGTAAGCTGGTAATTATCAATGCTGCCCTTGCTCCTGAACAAAAAAAGAAGTTGCTAGTGATGGTAAACAAATGGGTTGCTGCATTCGTGTGGTCCTATTCTGAGTTGGCTAGAATTGATCCTAGGATCTGCCAGCACCGGGTCTACCTTGACCCTTCCATGAAGCCACTGTGACAACCTCAAAGATGGTTGAATCCCAAGTTGAAGCAAGTAGTAAAGGAGGATATTGAACAACTGCTTAAGTTGGGATTCATCTATTCAGTCACTGATAGCGAATGGGTTAGCCCACTCATTATCGTACCTAAGAAATATGGCAAGTGGAGGGTTTGTATCAATTTCCAGTTGCTCAATATGGCAACTTTCAAGGACCACTTCCTGCTCCCATTTTTGGACCAGGTGTTGGACACAATCGTAGGACACCAGTATTACAGCTTTTTGGATGGTTATAGTGGTTATAACTAGATTTAAATCACACCAAAGGACCAGGCCAAAACTACTTTCACAAGTCCATGGGGGACTTTTGCATATAAGAAGATTCCCTTTGGCCTGTGCAATGCGCCTGCGACGTTCCGATGTCTTGTCTTGAGAATCTTCTAGCAACAAATCAGCAATGGTGTAGAAGTCTTCATGGATGACTTCTCCACCTATGATACCACATTCGAGCAAGCATTGGACCACCTAGAGCAAGTTTTAAAGAGGTGTGTCGACACCAATCTGTGGCTCAACAGGCAAAAGATCCATCTAATGACCCAAGAGGGCATAGTGTTGGGGCATCTCATTTCATCAACAGGGATCAGCGTAGACCCTGAAAAGATCAGGGTCATCCAAGGAATTACCCGCTAACCAAGTACTATCAAAGATGTGTGGTCATTCCTTGGGCACACTGGTTACTACTGACGCTTCATTGAACACTTCTTGAAGATAGCCCGACCCTTGGTAGAGCTTACAAAGAAGGACGTTCCGTTTGTCTAGACCAAGGAATGTGAGTCTGCATTCTAAGAGCTAAAGTAGAAACTCATAGAAGCTCCAATTCTATGGGCACCTGATTGGTCTAGACCTTTCCATAGTATGATAGATGCCTCCAACTACGCTTTGGGAGCCGTGCTTACATAGTGTGATGATCAGAAACGTCCGTATTATATCCACTATGCAAGTCGTAGCATTGTGGGTGCACAACTGAACTACACCACCACCAAGAAAGAATTGATGGTGGTGGTGTTTGCATTGGATAAATTCCGGCACTATGTGCTCGGATACGAGGTGTTTGTGCACATAGACCATAGTGCTATCCAGTTCCTGATGAACAAACCAACAGTAAGCCCTCGCATAATCTGGTGGCTGGTAATTCTTCAAGAGTTTGATCTAACCATGGTAGACAAAAAGGGATTTGAGAATGTGGTCGCTGACCATTTATCTCAGTTACGATGGGATAACGCAGAAGAGAAGGAGCCTTTATCCAACCAGTTTCCAGATGAACTTCTCTTCACAGGCGACGTTGATCCTCAAGCACCCAAGGAATCTCCTTGGTTCAACCACATCCTTACCTACCTTACAACACAGGAGCTACTAAAAGAATGGAACCATTGGTAGCAACAGCGGTTTCTCCATAAGGCCAAGCATTTCATGGAAATCAATGGCCACCTCTACAAGGTGTGCGTAGAGGGCTTGGTCTGATGGTGTGTCCCTGATGCTGATACACTATGCGTCCTCCAAGATGCTTACGAGGGCCCGTGTGGGGGCCACTATGCTGGACACAGAATGATCATTAAAATCCTACTTGCAGGGTATTATTGGCCTACACTCTTCAGGGATGCACAATGGTTCACCTGCTCCTGTGAACGATGCCAATGAGATGGTGGGATGTCAGCATGTTTAGAGGGACCTCAATAGTGGATTCAACCACTAGAGCCCTTTGACATCTAGGGTATAGACTTTATGAGGCCCATCTCCCCCTTATCAAATGAAAAGGCGTATATCATCGTGGCGGTGGACTACTATACAAAGTGGGCAGAAGTAGCAGCCATCATTGACTATTCTTCCAACATTGCCACATGATTTGTTCAACAAAAAATCGTTACCAGGTTTGGAGTGCCTCGTGCACTCATTTCTGACAATGGGACTCACTTCATGAGGGTTAATTTTTGTAAACTCATGCAACGCTTAGGGGTAACACACAAATTTACAACACCTTATCACCCCCAAGCCAATGGATAGGCTGAAGTCACAAATAGGGAAATTACCAAGATCCTTACAAGAACAATTAGCAAATACAGGTGGGACTGGAGTACCAAGCTTAACGATGCCCTATGGGCCTATCGCTCCACCTGGAAACTTCCTGTAGGGTACTCTCCCTATGAGTTAGTGTATGGTAAGTTGCCAACACTTCCAATCCAAGTAGACCTCTGGACACTATCCACCACCTGTGACCTCGACCTTGACCTACCCCTAGCACAACGAGAACGATTAATCAACTTAAGTGTGCTAGATGAGAACCGATTAGTAGCCCTATTTTCCAATGAAACCCACAAGGCCTACAAAAAGAAAAGACATGATCTTAAGATTTGGAAGGTCACATTTCGGTGTGGAGACAAGGTATTGTATTGGAATCCCTCACATATATCCCAACTAATGAAGTTTTAGATGCTATGGGAGGGACCTTATATTGTCTCCGAAACCTTCCCATCCAGGGCCTTGCTAATTCACAAACCTGGGGATCCCACCAAAACACAGTTGGTCAACCGCCAACAACTCAAACCTTTCTGTGAATTTTAGGTAGCTAGTGTTATAGCCTCATCATCAGCTGGTCATCCATGCTCCATCTTTTGCATCTTCTCCTTTCCACTCAATTGTGGGGGAGACCCTCATCCTTGCTGATACATTTCACTGCATCCCTCACCATTTTATCATTTCTTGTTTTACACTTTTTTCTTTTCTATTTTTTGTTTTCCCCTTCTTTGTTTTCTACCCTTTTTGTTCTCCAATTTTTTGTTTTACACTTCTTTGTTTTCCACTCTTTGTGTTCTTCTTGTTTACTTTTTATCGTCATCCTATTGTTTGGCGTGGTCAGTTTTCATTACGATGGGTACTGACATAGTCTTCCTAGTTTTTTGGTTCCTGCCTTTGCATGGTTGTCCTTGGTTTTACGATGTTCCATTTCATACACTCAACAGTGAGTCCATGCCATCCACCCATTCACCCTCTCATGGTTTTCCTTGTGTCATGCACATGCAACCCCTTCAATTGAAAACATTTTAATGAATGTGTGACTTGTGTAGTTCCCTGACTGCAGGATGACCCACTAGTTTGAATCGGGTGTGACTTCAAGGGGAATGCTTTATTCATTGTTTTGTTCTATTCCCTGGGTTGCTAGTGTGTCCTTACGAACTTCCTACCACTCCACGTCTCTCTCCATAGAATTTTTTGGGTAGTTCGACCTTGCATGGTGTGGTCCTCATTCAAGAGAAAAAATTCAAAATAAAAAAAATAAAAACAAACAAAATAAATTGAGGATTCAAAGCACACCCCTTGGTCGGATGCATGCACACATGCATGGGTCTTCGCATGGTGTGGTTCCCCCACACACAAAAAAAACATATCACAATGGGAATTCAAAGCACACCCCTTAGACCGCCTCTCGTGGGCCACCCACATTTGTTATGGGACTTCCTTGGTCTCCTCTAACTTTTTCCCATTTCACTTCCCTCTTTTCATGCTTCCTAGAGTGGTGGTTTTCTGTGAGGTCATTCCTGCTTCCTTAGGGGATGGTTGGAACTTCGTCTATAGCTGCGAGGTCACTGGTCGTGGATGGTTTTGGGTTTGATTTCAGGAAGGTTCTACCGGGTCACTTAACAACGCTTCCACATGGGGTTTCATGTGGCTGACACTTAGACTTTTCATTTTCTCCTCTCCTTCCATTCTCGCTTCTCTTTGCACTCACCTCACTATCCTTTTTATGTTGTGTGTTTGTTGTGTCTCCTGTTGGTCTCTCATGCCTTGGCGAGTTTCTCTTGGTTTAGCATCTTCACTCATAACACCATTTATCGACTCCTGGGCCCATGGACCCTAGTGTCGAGGGTATGCAGGGGCTTTACGACTGTTGCCTACTATGGGGAGGACCCACCTGCATATTCTTGATTTTTCTTCTTAATTCTCCACTCCTTTGGATTTCTTAGTTCATTGTTTCAATGTCCCATCGTTTGATTTCATCCTCGCTTGAATTCTTTTTAACCCATGTTCTCCAATTTTGTTTTGTTTTCATGCTTAATTTCCTTCCTCTTGTCTTTAGCCATGATTGGGCATTTTTTGTGCTTCAATCACCTCAATTTGGTTTTTAAAATTTTTCATTTCAAATTTTTTTTGGGTTGGTCAACGTTGGTCCATGGGTGAACAGTGCTGCAGCCACTACGTATACGTGGCCCCGTTGACGCAGTGACCAACCCCTATAAATACCTTGCTGCACTTTGTATTTTTCANTTGGAGTGTTAAGTTAGGGGTTAGGGCCAAAGGTTTTGTAATTNATTAACATAACTTGGTCAAGCTGAAAAAGGTATATACAGACCATTTTAGGCTACTTTTGAATGGTCTAATGGACGGTTATGTTTGTTTTTAGATGGCACCCAAATCAAGGCATCCAAGGGACAAAGGACCGTCACAACCAAGGGACAAGCACCCACGTATGGGAAGGGGATGAGGAGTGCAATCGCTAAAGTATGTGGAGGGTTCTCATGCAACTGGACCCTTTCGCGAATGACCTGACATGGAATCTGTCCACCAGATTCTCAAAGAGGAGATTCCTGGCATGCAATCGCTAGGGGATGAGACGCCTAGGATAGCACCACGACTTGAGGTCACACTGACCCAAACCTACCTTGATGCTATCACACCATGTGAGGTGCAACGGATGGTCCTCCAAGAGTTAAATTTTGGGCCATTCCTCGAGAACGCTCCAGAAGATGTGAGACTTCAATTGCAGAGCTCTCCGATGTGGCTAGTCATCACAACCAATGGTGAATGATACTTAGGAGAAACATATCTCTTCTGGACAAATCGGCAGCCAGGGTCAAGAGTAAGAATCAAGGACATATATGTCTCTTACTCTTCAGAAGTAATAGCGCAAGCTCTGGGGTTGCCCGAAACTGGGGCAGATGTGGTGGAAATTCCTAAGCAAGCCGGTCCAGGGGTAAAGGTGCAATGTATCCAATGGTGCTATGGGGTAGAGTGCAAGGATTTTGGGTCCTTGACCATAGCGTAGAGAGTCTATTCAAAGGTAGTGTCTTACCATCTGAATCCAATGGTAAGACCCAGCAAAATCACTGCCTTCTCCGCTCGTGTGTGTGCCGCCTTGAGTGGGAAATTTCCCATGAGTCTTCCACAGCTATTATTTTTGGAAATTGAAAAGAGGTTTGCAAAGAATGAATGTGGAAGACGCACTCTCCATTTTCCCTGCCTAATCCGAAAGCTATGCAAACGAGCAGGGATAGCACGGTACTCTAATGATATCATCCAGCGTGCCCCAATTACCTCGTGGCGAGAGATGATGAAAGACAAAATGCTTGCTGCCACGCAAACAGAGGAAGAGTAGCAACCACTTCTGCCACCTATGCAAACAACGTAGCTGGGCTCACAAACAATAGCAACATACATCCACGAGATTCAAGAAATGCTCTCTAATCAGTGAGAGCAATCTGGTAGAACTGGTGGAGGAGATGATCCTTCGGTCTATCGCCCTACCATGAGTCACTTGGAGCAAGTGGCACAATCATTCAGCTTGCTTGAAAGAGTAGGGTTGATATTTTTCGCTACCCGAGCACCCATTCCAACTAGAATAGATCTGAGCATCTGAGATGTATCAACTGCAACTCAGCAGTTATTCCCTAAAATCTGAAGTAATGCTACTACCTTCTCGGTACGCTTGGAGGATGGTGAGGGAGCGATAGTCCTAGTGATGCAGCACAAAGGACAAGAAGTTGCAGCTAAAGTGGTTGCTGATATCATTGCTACTGCTCTTAATGCACCAGCAGCACCTGTACCAGACATCCATGGACTACAAGATGTACAGATGTCTGCCAAAACTTCACGTAACAAGATGGATGTAGCCCAACATGAAGAAATGTTGGATCAACTAACAGGAACTGGGCAACTGCTTTCGGATTTCTTCAATCTTTTGGATAACATCACTGCAACCCAGTCGGAGCTGTTATTGACAAGGGCTAAAAGCTTTATTTTAGAAGGGCAATTGGAGGCTGCTCAAGCTGCTTGTTAGTGCTTGACAATGGAGGTTGCCCAATTAAGGGCCCAGCTTGCCGATCTGACCATCCTTGACCACGAAATCACCAGAGATGAAGCTTTCCAACAACTTCAGCTTAAACTTTAGATTGTTGAGGATGAAAGGGAGACGACGATCCTAGATAAGGCCATAGTAGATGCTTGAGCATATCATTTAGAGAAAGACTTGGCCGAGGTTCACCAGGAGAACATGTAGCTGACCACCAAAGTTCATCGCCTGCACAATGTTGGTACAAAGAACGAGCACATGAAAGATTTCATCCACCAATAGCAGGAGGAGCTAGCTAAGGTGAACACAGATATAAGAAGGTTGGCTGCTGAGAATCGAAATCTGTCAATGGAGGATGTTCAGGCATTGTGATAGAAGTCTACAATTGAAATTGCCGCTTGGAAGAACAAGGCCCTAAAGTTTGAAAGAGTCAAAATCATTACAGGGACCAAGTGGGATTGTAGAAAGAGGTGAACAAGAAGCACATTCAAGTCGCTAAGGCCCAGATGAACCAAGCGCTCCAGTAGCTCCAAGAAGGAGGCAATGTAAGGCCATCCATCTTCGATGGATTGAACGCCTACAAAAAAGTGAAAATCCACCTAAAGGAGCTGCAAATTGAAGAAATGATAGAATACATGGAGTTAGTGAACCTTCGGTATGCAAACCTGGCTATGCTCATAGCTGGGAGGCCACGGTCAAAGCTAGAGAAACAAGTGGCCACCTCGTATTCTCTATATGAGGGTGAGTTCCAGGTGCACAAGGAAACAAAAAAGAAGTTGGCAATAGCAAACATGGAACTCGAGGTCCTCCGTACAAGCTTTGAAGGCCAACGTACCATTATGGAGGACTTGGCCAGAAGAATGAGTGACTACCAGCAACTGCAAGCATCAATCCGAGCGTTTGATATCGAACGCAAATAGTTCGAAGCCTGGTTCGTCAATTTGAAAGAACTCATCCTGACGTTGCCTTACCCTTGGGAAATTCCAGTTCTAGCACACATTGAAGAAGCTGCCTGGACCATGAACGACCCCAGAATCAAAGAAGAGAAAATGAGGGCTCTCTTGAAGGCATTCTAGCTGTCTCCAGAAGCTACAACTACTACAGGGTTACCGACATCCGTGCTGCCACCAACAAACGGGCCAAAGGCTAGAGGGTGTCCGTCAGAACCACCACCCCCAGGGACGGTGTGATCCCCTCCAGCAATTTTTTACATCTTCTTACATCGCAGAGGCTCCAGGACTAGCGAGGCATTCAATTTTGTCTCTGAACACCATCATTTTTTTAATTTTTCCTCCTCTATTACTTAGGCACTTGGTAAATTCATGTTGTGTCATGTGTGTGTCATTTATGTGTTTAAGTTATGTGTTGTTGCAAATAAGAATCCATACCTTCCAAATTGTAAAGTAACTCGAGGACAAGTTTTTGCTTAGTCATGGGGGTATGATGAAATGTTAAAAGTCATTGCATTAACTGGGTTGCGTATACGTAGCCACGTCGATGTGGCCTCGTCGACACAACCACCTCGTGTCAACGGGGCCCCTTATACGCAGCCACCCTTTCCGGATCTATAAATATGAGGGCCTTCCACCTCATTTAGGCATCTTCTTTGAGTAGTGATAGTGAAGCTCTTGCAGTTTGCTCCCACAAGAGATAGAATATTTTCCAAGTGCCTGCAGCAGGTGTATGAAAAGCGATCGAATCTTTATTCGAGCATTGATGTATCTGAGCCCATTGACATGACAGCAATAAAGACGAACTGTTCATGCAATCCTTGCAGCATTTGGACTTAGTTGTTTCATGCATTCAATAGTTTAAGATGTTTATGCTTTATTAATCAGTTGTTTATGCTTTATTAGTTACTTGTCAATTATTTATGTTTTCATTATCATAATTTCAATCATTAGTGTTCATTCGTAGTTTGTAAAAGACATAAGTACGACCATCTCGAACGTAATCCAAACACTTGGTAAACCCAGCGACGCTTAACGTTTGGTAGCCCAGTAGTGTTAGGAAATGCTCAAAACATGCTTGAAGGATGGGACCGGATGCTTATGCTAGGAGTAGTTAGCATATACACTAGGATAATTAGAGATTAGATAATAGTTTATTCATTACTTCCATACCTCACTTAGTCACTGAAAAAGATAATTAAAAAGATATAAAAATCATTAGCCTTAGTCTCATTTAACCATCGCAATAGAACTTTACAAGTGAGATTAGGATGACAACGACTGTTCTAACCCAAGGTTTCACTGGTTAGAAGTTTGGTGCATGTTAAGTGCTTACAGTCTGTGGAGTTCAACCGGATCACATGTGAATGCTCGTATTCGTATGGTTCGGCGCAGGGATACCTAGCCGCTCATCACTAAGTTTGTTGACAGAATGTTTTAAAATATAAAATGGAATTCTCCTTCATGGAGAAATTAGTTATCTTCTATTTCATTGATTTTAAAAAAATTACTAATAAGGACCTTTTTAGTTTTTTTTTTTAAGAATCTATTTGATTTTGTACAAAGGACAATCAGTATGTTTTCTAGAGTATTTATAAATATTGACATAGAGAACTATCACTTATTTAAATTTTTTATAAATAATTTTGAGGACTAAAAATATACTAATATTTAATTCAATTATAGCTTAAGTTACCACTATTACAAGAAAATAATGTATGTTTTGATTTACTATTTCTTCACAATGATAGAAGCAGTTAAGCTATGAGATGCATTTGAAGATGGTGACTATGATATCAAGGAAAAAATACAGTCAAAATGAAATCCATTAAAGATATTCTTCCAAATGTAGTTGTTCGGGATGATGTGAATTACAAGTCATGTAAATCAATCAAATTTTGAAGAAAAGTAATTAACTCAATTTTGATGAAGGATGAAACAACTACAAAGGTTGTGCCCTTCAATGTATCATTATTTTGTTATAGTAGCCTCCTTAAAGCATTACAAGAATACAAAGACATTGGTATCATATCTATGCATGAATATAATCTATAATAGCAAAGTTGTTAAATGCAACTAATGAGAAGTCATTTGATTCTAAATATGTAAAGGAGAAATATTGGAATATTTTGCATGTTAAATATGTATATAAGAACATAGTAATAAGTTTGAAATATAGGTAAACTAATTAGGTATGTGAACTTATATTAAATGAATAATATAATTTGTTATAATTAAGGTTTATTGATATATATTTATTGTTAACAATCCATTTATCATAGGTAGGAGAGTTATCTCTTTGATGATGATGAGAAACAAAATTAACAAGAAGATTTAGAAGGAGATTATGATCTAAATAGGTTATAATTGTAATTCTTCATCGATGTTTAATTTTGAATTGAATAAAAAATATGATATTACTTATTTCTATTATCAAAATCTTAGAATATTAAAGGAAAAGAACCTAAGAAGGAGACACACAATGAAGAGGCTCAAAGCTTTAACAATAATTCTTATGATAGTGAAGAAACTTAGATAGATGAGAACTTGGTAAGTTTGTATGTTTACTACTATAATGAATTTGAAAAGAAATTTCTTTAGTAAGGTATTGGATTAATCTTCTAAATTTTTTATTAGGAAACCTCTTTTAAAACCCTTGGATTAACCATAGAAAGTATAGGTTCTCCAAGCAAGCATAAGGTTAGTATAATAAAGTATATTCAATTTAATTCTTGGAAAATAATTGAGTCATTGTTATAATAGTCTTCATTCTTATGTTTCAAGGAAGAAGCTCATCATCATCAAAGGCTTAAAAAATTTCAGTGCAAAGAAATTGAAGAAACAAAATATAAATCATTAAGATCAAATTATAGAAATAATTTAATGTCTTGTAATTTTATATTGAAGGATATTATCAATTGCATATATAATTTTTTGTAAGTTCATATAAATGAGAGTCAAATTTTTGTCAAATGCCATAAAAATAAAGTAGGATTCTATATTTTATTTTATCATATCATTTCATATTAGAATAGTGTTAAAGTTATTATGTTTTTCTAGGCATTGGTTACAGTAATAATATTATGTTAGTTCATTTTCTAATATATGTCCTCTTAACATAGTTTCAATATGTTTAACATTTGCACTTTAATTCTTATTGATTAGATTAATTAAAAACAATATTTCAAAGAGGAAAGGAACTAAAAATTTATAATGTAGTATGTTTGCTAGAATATTGTGATAAGGTGTTGCTTTTGGTGGATGGAAATGCTATTACAAGAAATGATTTAAGAAGTTTAATAACAAATCAAAAAAGAGAAGACATAACATTCAGATACTATTTTAAAAAGATGCAATCAATCCTAGAATTTAAATTAACATATTAATATTTTTATCCATCATTACTATTCAAATTAAGTAGAATGTATAAAGTAAAACATGGGAAGTTGAAATTAAGATAAAGTATCTTAAGGTTGATATAACAAGAAGGCATTACATTTGATAGCTACCAGAAAAATATTTTTCTAGTAAATATCAAGATTGGAAGGAGTATGCTTCGTGGGTACTTAGTATTGTTGATATCTTAGTAAGTGCAATATTAATCATGGATCCTATGATTAGTAAAATTGAATGAAGTGAGCAAATAAATATTATTTACAAGTACCTTTAGAAGATGTATAATGTGTAGAATAGAGAGAATCAATTTCATGAGAATCTATGAAGATAATTATTTTAATGAAATATACCACAGCAGAGAAATGGATATGACTATGGTATTTATGTTTTGCTTTATGTAATATACATTATATGTTGAAGAAAAGGATCATTTAAGGCATTAGATGTACCAATGTATAAAATAATAATCCTATGCAATAATTTAAATATTTTTTAACATACAACATGGTTATAATATTAAGTAAATACTTTTAGTTCCATTTCATTATTTCTTAATTAAAAATTTTATCTGTCATATTAAAGTTTTTTAATATTAAATTATTTTCATTCTTATTATGATGAATATTGTAAATTTTTAAATGCATTATTAATATGTTTACATTCAAAAATTAGCTATGAAATATCTTTAATTGAAATAATGGTATGATTAGCTGATGCATGTATTGTGAATAATTGCATATATAAATGAGAAAATAGAAAGAAGAAAAATAGTTATACTAGATTTAAACATGATACATGTAAGGATGTACATTTTTCAAATATAAATAAACTAAGGATGTTCTAGGAAGTGAAACTTGCCTTAAGGTTGTTAGTTGTCTTCCCAATTACACTTGTGACGTACACTAGTATGGTTAACTGTAATTAAGACATCTGATTTTTATCATTTTGTATTTTATGGTTTTGGTGTTTAAAGGGAGATAAAAGTAATTATATTAACTAATTAACTAATATCTAAGTAATCTTAACATAAGTATCTGATCCCATTTTCTGCACACATCCTGAACCCACATATCCATTGGTAGGTTACCAAGCACTACGCTACTGAGCGTACCAAGCAATAACACTGCTAGGATTACCAAACGAATACGTGTTATACTCAAAGCGATCATACTTATGTGTTTAATTTATCTAGCTCATCTTGCTTAATTACTTCATTGGCTTCATTATGAAAAAACATTTAATAAATAAATAATTAAAAACATTAAATGCATAAATGAAACGTTTAATCTATCCAAAGTGCTACAAGGTTTATTAGAAAGCTTGTCTTTATTACCACACACACAATTGTGCTCAGGTACAACAATGCTTAAATAACGATCCGTACACTCAATGACTCTTGCTATGGGTACTTAGGAGAAATATTCTAACTCTCAAATGAAAAAATTGCAAGAGCTTCGCTACTTCTAAAATCTCATTTCCATAAATGCAGCTAGTATATGCATATTTATAACCAAAAAGTGGAGACTACATCAATGGGGCCTCGTTGACACATGTTATGATGTGTCAAGGAGGCCTTGTCAATGTAGCTGACAAAACTACAACTCATCATATCCCCACAACTAAATGAAAAGTCATCATCAAGTTCTTTTACAAAATTGAGAAGGTATGAGATTATTGACTGACCTTTCACAAATAAAACAAATTGACTTGACAAAAAATAGATTGCTTGAGTGTATGGATTAGTCCATTACAAAAATGATGGTGTCCATGACACAAAATTAAACACCATGACATTACTCTTGAAAATTGGATAACACATTCCTTGATGGCGTGAAGTTTGGTGGAGAAGATCAAACAGTCCCAAGTGGTGGTCACTCCTAAGGTTTTGAGAAACCTTCACTAGCTTCACACACATGTGATGGTCAAGGTGGCTATGATTGTCCTGTTGTTGCTATGAAATTTGGTGGGAGGAAGAAAGCATCCAGCAGTGCTTTCATTTTCTCCTCCTTACTTCTACGATCATGCACCATCCACATAGCTTCACCAATGTGGATCAGAATGGGCACATCCTAGGGACACGAAATTGCTAGAAATGACTCCTTTGCATTGATAAACTAGGCAGTGAATTGTTTGCATTCAATATTGAACACTTTGACTATATCCTTCAGCTCCTGGTAATCATTCATCCTTTTGGCTATGTCTTTAACATTTGATTGTTGATTCGTGAATCATACTCTAAGAACTTTAAGTTTAGCATTTGTAGTCTTAAGCTTCTACTTGGTGTCTTTATGGTGCTTGAACTCAGTCTTGTATAGCAAATATGAGCTAGCCACTCGTTTCTCTAACTCTAATTATAGTTTTTCAGTAATCAGCATAGCCAGGTTTGCATATTGAAGATTGGCTAGCTCCATGTATTTCGTCATTTCTTCTATCTACAACTCCTTTAGATGGATCTTCGCTTTGTTGTAGGCATCAATCCCATCAATGATGGGCTGCCAAACTTCTCTTCCTTGTTGGAGTTGCTGGAGAGCTTCATTTATTTTTACCTTCATCATTGGATGTGCTTTTCATTTGCTTCCTTCTATAGGCCAACCTAGTCTCTATAGTGATTTTTGACTTTTTCAAACTTCAAGGCTTCATTTCTCCAAGTGGCAATCTTGATAGTAGATTTTTGGTGCAAGGCATAAACTTACTCCATTAACAAATTCTAATTTTCTGTTGCCAATCTCCTTAACTTAGTGTTCACCTTGGCAAGCTGCTCCTACTATTGAAGAATAAATTCTTGTATTTGTTCCTTTTGAGCATCAACATTACACAGGTGATGATTCTATGTCGTTAGAGTTTCATTCTCCTAACACATCTAAGCCAAGTCCTTATGAATTGAATACATCTTTGCTTCTACTATGGACTAGTTAAAGATGGTCATTGGCCATCTAGAATTGTTCTTGAAGCTATTGGAAAGCTTCATCTCTATTTAATGTTGGGCTGAGGAGTGTAGGATCAGCAAGGTAGACACGTAATCCAACAACCTCTATAGCCAAGCATTGATTTTGTGCTTAAGCTATTTCAAGTTGCTCCTCCAAGATGATGCATTTGCCCCTTGCTTCTAGTAGCTTTAACTGGGTTGTGATGATGTTATCCAGAAAATCAAATATATCCAAAATTGGTTGCCCAGTCCCCACTAGTCGATCTAGCAATTCTTCATGCTAGGCTACATTTAGTTTCTCACTGACCATGCTTGCGGATGTTTGCACATTTCAAAGTGCAGATATGTCTAGTATAGACACTGTAGGTGCATTGAGTGCTTCGGTGACATAGTTAGCAACTACTTTAGCCACCATCTCTTACCCTTGGTGTTGCATCACTAGGACAGTGGCCCCTTCATCTTCCTCCAAATGCACCAAGAAGGTGGCATCATTCCCAAAGATTTCTAGGAATAAATGGTATTGAGATAATGACATCGTCACCTCTTGAGCATTGGGATTAGAGCATGCAAGAAACTATGTTTGTTGGGTAGAAAATATTAGTCCACCCCTCTCCATTTGGCTAATTGTTTGAGCCATCTCATTAAGGTGACTTATTACTAGTCGATACACAAATGGATCCACACTACTTATTCCTACACACTGCTCTTGCTCATGCAAGAGATGCTCTTGGATTTTGTGCAAGTGATCAATGGTTGTGTCAGCCTCCAACATTATTTCTTAAGTAGGCAATGGTGGTCGTGGCTACTCCTCTTCTTGAGTTGTAGTTGGTGTCTTTTTCTTCATGATTTTGGACCATGAGGCCAAAGATGCATGCTTGATTATGTTGTTGGCATAGCAAATGATTCTTACCCTTTTGTAGAGTTTTTGAATGAGGCATGGAAAGGGAAAGGTTTTCCTTCTACGTTTGTTTTCCTTGAAACATTTTTCAATCTTTAAATAGATGAGCTATGGAACATTCATAGGAAATCTTTCGCTTAGAGTGACGCATGCTCGGGTGGAGAAGTTAGTCACCTTGCTAGGCCTCACCATTGGATTGAGGTGATAGGCTACAATTTTGAAATAGATGTGCTCCGTGAATGTGAGCACATTGTACTCCTTACAATCAACCTCGTAACACTGCTAAGTCCACTAATTTTGGCTCTTAAGATTACATTTCATTGATAGCTCCACCAACTATGTCCCAATGTTAAGCAACCCTAGTGCCTACACAATAGCCTCAACTAAGTAGGACACCTGAATATCCTTAATTTTGACTATGGACCCTGGCCTTCTATTGTTCCAAAAGAGATATGTCTCTCCCATGTACCATTCCCCACTAGATGTGATGACTGGCAACATGGGAGAGGTTTGCAATTGTGTTTTGATATCTACTATAGCTTTCTCTAGGAATGGCCCAAAGTTTATTTCTTGAAGAACTAATCATTGAATCTCTCAGGACCTAATGATGTCAAGCCAAGCTTGAGTCAAAGTGACTTTAAGCCTTGGCTCGGGTCTAGATGCTTTCCCTTACTATGATTGTTCTATGGGCATTTCTTCTTTTGGAATCTATCAAAGAGATGTCACTTTGGACTCCTCATGAAGAGGTCTCATTGCATGGGTTGCCTCTAGTGGTTCTTGGACTTGTTCTTGTTGGCCCCTTCTAGCTTTGGGCCATTTCTTCCTTGGTTGAGAAGGTTCCCCTTCTTGTGGGTGCTTAGGTCTTGGTGCCATCTGTAATCACAATAAGACCATGGATTAGCAATCATTGTGTAACATGAAGCAATTGGGATACCTTTATCTCTTTAGGATAGTTACACTTGGCTAAGTTGTAATTATGGCTAATTTAATTACTCCAATCATTTTTTATTCATGTGTTATTATTAATAAATCATCCCAGAGATTGTTGAAAGGGTTAACTCTCAAAAACATTGATGTTTATATATTGTTAAAGTTATTAACCCATTGGGGGAGTTAGAAAAATTTTCAAAAATTTTCATCAAAAACCTTAAGGTTTACTACCCCCATGATAAAGAGCTTACCTCTGGTAGCTACAAGATCGAAGAATGGAGTGATTTGGACAAACGATTGGGAAGTTAAGGGTTCAGGAAGGTTTTGGGCTTTGAAAAATGACAAAAACTCCCCATGTGTTGTGAGGTAAATGACAAAAATTTCTAAGCATGCAGTGGTATATATAGGATTCTTGCATTACGTCAACGAGGCCTCATCGACGTAGCTATTGACCATTGTAGATGTTTGTTGACTTTGGTCAAACTTGCAAAATACAAAGAGTTTTTGAATGAAATTGGGATCAAATGAAAGCTCAAAAGGCCAAGAATATGAAAATATGAGAAGAGGATGTTGGAACTCATAAAATTGGAAAAATGGAGAAGAAAATGATTCAGGGGATAAATGAAATAAAAGGTTAAGAAGCATTGACCAGAATACACAATGGAATATGCAAAAGATAGGATTGTAGCAATGTCTAAGGTAAGGAACCCAACTAACCAAACCAAGATTTATGCAAGTGGGTCCTTCCCATAGTAGGCTCATGCTCTTGTTACCCTTGCATAACCTCAACTAAGGAGTTCATGGGCCTCATTGTTTATTAATGGTCATAAAAAGTTACGGACTAACCAAAAAGAATCTACCCAAGAATTCAAACACATCTGACCAAGACATAGAGCATAACATAGAAACCAGCAATGAGATGAGTTATGGTAGCATGGATAGATGATAGAGAAGGTGGAATGGAATTTTGAATTAAGGTCATAAGAAGCCCTTGTGAAATTTGTGTTTAAAATGACCCAAGAAGATCCATCCTTAGTCCCAGCCACTTTCAATAACTTTGCATTATGACTCTAAGATTGGTCCACCCACACAAGACATGAGAGTGCTTCCACAAAACAACCACTTTTCCATAAAGAGAAGAAAAGAGAGAAATAGGAAGTGAGAGAGGGCCTTAGCTAGAGAGGACCTTCAGGCATGGGTGCATGTCCTTCTAGTCCCATAGATAATGCTTGTAGCCCATTTATTTATCTAAGGGATGTGCTTTGAATTTCTATTGTTTTTTTTTTAAAAATTTGGATGGGACCACACCATGCAAAGACTTATTCGTTTATTGTGTCTAAGGGGTGTGCTTTGAATTTCCATCATTTTTTTAATGGGAACCACACCATACAAAAAACTTATTTAACTTCCTATTAGTGGGTGAAATGAAATGGTGAGAAGTCTATAAAAAACACTCAAGCACTCAAGCAAGTAGAAGAGTACAAAGAGTACAGAGTTCCCTTAAAGTCACACCCTTTACAAACTTTTGAATACTTCCTAATTCTGGAACTATCAAGGTCACCAATTGATTAAAAGTTTCTTCAATGGAAGGGACCTCAAGTTTCCAAAATAAAGAAAACCATAGAATTTATTGGATGGGTGGATGACATGGACTCACTACCTATTCCATGAAAAATAAATCATGTCATAGTCATTAGACATTAGGATTCAAAAATAGAAACCATACATTGACAATCACAACATTAAGCACAAAACATCATTAGTAAATAGTAATAGTGGCACTGTGTCCTATGGTAATAAAGTAGTTTTTATTAGAAAAAATAAGGAAATATCACACTTGAATAGAACAACACAAAGAAAAATATATAAGAAAGTGTAAAATAATCAAGAAAGGCTTAAATGCACTAACAATGGTGTAAAATTAGAAAAAAATTTGAAAATCAAAAATTTGTAAAATAAATAATTTGTAAAAATCAAAAACATGGAAAAAAAGTAGCAAAACTAAGAAGCCATATGGATCATTAGCATGGATGGCCATCTCCCCCATGACTAAGTTTGAGGGAGGAGATCCAAAAAATGGAACGTGGTTGTCCATTCATCAAGGTGGTACTTACACTGGCCTGTCTTGGTTTGAGGAAAGATTTTACTTGTTGGATGTTGACCAACTACTTTTTATTTGGGCTTTCAGGTTTGTAGATTAACATGGCCCCATAGGAAAAGGTTTAATCAATTATATAAGGTCCCTCCTCCAATATTTGAAAATTTTCCTTCTAGGATACATGTGTGGGGTTCTAGTAGAAGACCTTATCTCTTGGTTGAAGTTTTACCTTTCATATTCTTAGTTCATGATGTTGCTTGCTGAATGCCTTATGCCCCTCATTCAAAGATGGAGCCACTAATCAATTTTCATCTAGCACATTCAAGTTGATTAATCTTTCTTTCTCTGCTAGACTTAGGTCAAGATTCAAATCACAAGCTATTGAGAGTGTATGAAGCTAGGATTGAATCGGGAGTGTTGGAATTTTTCCATACACTAACTCATAGGAAGAGTAGCCAATAGGAAGTTTCAATGTTGAACAGTAAGCCCAAAGGGCATAATTAAGTTTTCTACTCTAATCTTTCCTATATTTGCTAATAGTCCATGTTAGTATTTTTATGATCTCTTGGTTTTTTGCCTATACTTGACTATTGGCTTAGGTGTGGTAGGGTGTTGTTAATTTATGGTTGACCCCCAGGCATTGCATTAACATTTTAAAAGTGGCACCTATGAAATGAGTTCCATTATCAAAAATTAGTGAATGTTGCACCCCAAACCTATTTACAACATTTTTTTATATAAATCTAATAGCAATGGACAATGTAAAGTTAGTAATGGTTGCTGCTTCTATCCATTTTGTGCAGTAGTCAACTGCTATGATAATATATGCCTTTTTTTGGACATGGATGTGATGGGAACCATAAAGTCAATGTCCCGTATGTCAAAAGGTTCTAGTGGTTGAATCCACCATTGAGGATCTTCCATGCAAGAAATCATCCCCCCATCTCATTAACAATGGTCACAAGATTGGATAAACTAGTGTCATCCCTGAAGATTGTAGGCCAATAGTATACTACCATCAGGATTTTTATGGACGTGCATCTCCCTACATAGTGGCCTCTGTAAGGTCCTTCATGAGCATCATGGAGAATGTGCAATTGATCTTCATTAGGGACACACCAAAAAATCAGGCCATCAGTACATACCTTGTAGAGGTATCCATTAATTTCCATGAAATATTTGGCCTAATGAATAAATTGTTACTTCTTTCTGAAGTAAAAATCTTGTGGCATCTCCTGAGTAAGAAGATAAGTGAGGATGCCATTGTACCATGTTGTTTTTGCGAGTGTTTGTTCATTTATTGCTCTTGTGAGGAGGATTTTATCTAAAAACTAATCAGAGAATGGGCTGTCCTCTCTATATTATCCCATCTTAAGTAAGAGAGGTGGTCAATGACCACATTCTCAATCACCATCATGAGATCAAATTCCTGTAAGATCATGAGCCACCGTATGACATGAGGGCTCATCATTGGCTTGTTCATGAGGAAGTAGATTGCATAAAGGTCTGTGTGCATAAATATTTTGTAGCCAAGAGCATAGTGTCTGAACTTTTCCAAAGCATGCACCATGGCCATTAGTTTTTTTTCTGTGGTGTTGTAATTTAACTGTGCTCCCACAATGCTTTGACTTTCACAATGGATGTAGTATGAACGTTTCTTATCATCCATCTGCATGAGAACTACTTCCAAGGTGTAGGTAGATGCATCTATCATGATGTGGAAGTCTGGATCAGTCTGGTGCTCGTAGGATTGGTATTTCTATGAGTTTCTCTTTTAATTGTTGGAATGCATGTTCACATTCCATGGTCCAAATGAAAGGTGCATCTTTCTTTGTAAGATCTACCAATGATTTTGCGATCTCAGAGAAATTCTCAATGAATCACCAATGGTAGCTAGTGTGTCCAAGGAATGACCAAACATCTTTAACTATCTCTGTCTAGCATGTTATTCCTTGGATGACCCTTATCTTTTCTAGGTCTACCTCAATCCCTACTTGAGTGATTGTATGCCCTAGTACAATGCCTTCTTAGATCATGAGATGGCTCTTTTGCCAATTGAGCCATAGATCTGTTTCAACACATCTCTTCAGTACTTACTTAAGTTGGTCCAAGGCTTGCTCAAATGTAGCTCCATATGGAAAATTCATCCCTGAAGACTTCCACACCATTATCGATTTGTTGTTGGAAAATAATAGGGACTAGGTGTTGAAATGTTGTAGGGGCATTACACAAATCAAATGACATTTTACAATATGCAAAAGTCCCCCAGGGACTCGTGAATGTTGTCTTGGCCTAATCTTTTGGCACAATTTGGATTTGGTTATAGCCACTATAACCATCCAAGAAGCTATAATAATAATGCCTAGATATGGTGTCTAACACTTGATCCAAAAATGGAAATGGAAAATGATCTTTAAATTTTGTCATATTCAATAGCCTAAAGTCAATGTAAACTCACCACTTGTCACCTTTCTTCAGCACAGTTATGAGTGGCTAACCCACTCACTATCTGCGATGGGATAGATGAACCTTACCTTGAGGAGTTGTTCAATTTCCTCCTTGACAATCTGCTTGAATTTGGGATTTAGCCACCTCTATAGCTACCTTCTAGGCTTAAAGGCCAGGTCTATGTAAATGCAATGCTAGCATATCCTTGGATCGATTCTTGTTAGCTCAGGATATGACCAAGCAAAGGCTGTTGACCATTTATTAACCACCTTTAACAGCTTTTCTTTTTGTTTAGGAGCAAGTTTGGCATTAATTATGACCAGTTTACCATTATTTAAAAATGCATTTTTCATGTCAGTTGGTAAATTTTTTAGCTCTAAGGACTCCTGCTTGAAGTTATCAAGGATTTCTAACTCTCTCCAAAAGGTATCATCATCTTCATCAGAGAGTTGGGGATGAACTTGTTTAAGTTTATCCATGCCTTGAACATAACCACATGTTAGGCTCTCAATTGGTTCCATACATAAGGTGCTACTATCTGAGTCAGCTATTAGCCATTGGGTGCCCTCTTATTTTGTGGCTATTGTGTACAGACACTGTTTAATATTGATTTCTTGTGCACACTAATTTGATGTTTTAATGTATGTATTTTTCATGGACCAAATATTTTACACACAATTGCACCTATTATCACTAGATGTGATGCATGGAATGTGCTTATTCTCTATCTTTCCTAATTCATTTTCTTTGGAGATTTCCAAAGAGAGATCCCTTATGCCCATACGTGCATCGACCATGCTTAACCATGCTCTTCCCATAATGATGGGGAAGTCACTTTTGTAGTTTTCAACCTTGATCACCAAAAAATTAGCAAGATAGGACCACCCAAAAACTATGGTCATAGTGTCCTCTACTAATTCTAAAGGGATAATAATTGACTAATCTACCAATTCTAGACAGATGTTGCTCTTCTTAAGAGGTGGTAAGTTCCAGGCTATGTACATGTCATGGGAGATGAGATTCACTCTAGAACCAAAGTAAAGAAGAGCCTTACATGGCTCATGTTCAGCAATCTATAGGTAAATAAGTGGACTTCCTAAGTCAAATCTTTTCATGGGAACATTGCTAGCCTTGATCCAGTCAGAAACAACATGAATTAGCATCATAGTGCAAATCTGAGGCAATAGTTGATTTGAAGGGCACTCGAAGGTATTTGATGCAGAGGATGAGGATATTGGAGATGTAGGACGATCAATCATACTAAGTTGTGAGAGTTGGAGAGGATTGTTGGATCAGAAGAAGGGTCTTTTTCTATATTGATTGTCCAAATCACTTGGCTAGAAAGTTGGTTGTGAATGTATAGCCCTTGTACCATTTCATTGTTGTGGTTGTGGAGGATTCTCACCCTACATGATGGATTAGGAGGTAACTGGGTTGAAGGTGGAGGTGTGTATGCAGACGGATGTGAAGTATGGTAAGGACATGGGTTTTCCCCTTGAGTAGATGGTGAATGTGTTTGATGGTACTTTGGAGGGTAATAGTAATGCTGAAATGAGGTATAACTTGTAGAACTTATTAGAGAGACAGGTTTCTAAACATAGTACTCGTATGGATTTGGTTGCCTATAAGGGTACTGCTACCTTGGCAATGGCATTCCCCATGATTGTAGTTGGTACCATTGTTGGTATTGTTCATAAGGTTGTGGAGGAGCTTCACTTCAGTAGTAAGGTTATTGTTGTTGGTGGAACTACCTTAGATTGCCTTGAGGATAAGGCAATTGTCTAGGTGCTTGCCTACATGCTAGTCAAGGATTCAATGCATACACCCCAAACTCTTGTAAGTATGACACCATAGGGCAACAACCCTATAGATGTTTGTATTGACAAATTTTACAATCAGTTTCATCATCAGAGTCAGTTTCCACAACTTCTTCTATAGTGGCAGCTTTGCCCTTACCTCTTTGGTAGGCACTTTTATCTTTTTTTTTCCTCCTGTGATGACAATCACTATTTTTCTCTTTGGATTCTTTAGCAATCTTCATAGAAATTTGAAATTTTTCATCCAAAGAGTCCCATAATTTATCAACCTTTGTTGAAATATCAAAAATAGATTTTTGGATGGGCAAGGTTTTCCTGTTTACCACTCCACCCTATGTCAATCTTTCCTACATTGTGTTTTAGTGGGATGGTAGTCCTGAGTATCATAACCATCCACAATGTATTCTTTGTGAAAATTTGAGATGCCCAACTTCTTAAGAGTTTGAAGCAACATCTTGGGTATAGATTGATCAGGGGGCAAGACGATGTTGCTCTCCATATCATGCCATTGCAGTTGTTCATCCTAATGTAGGATGAAGGTGAAGTTCAATACATACTCATTTGGATGAGTATATACCACTTTGCACTCCTGTGGGGTCGATGGTTTAACATCTTCACGTCTATGGGAAGAAGAAGACATTTTGAAAAATGAATAAAACTATCAGTGTGCTTAGTAGTTTATATGTCATTGTAAGTGATGTTGACCTTGAGTTCATCCAACGATATAAATAATATTCACTAATCCTAAATAGTGCACATTCAACAAACAAAGTCCCTAGCAACAACACTAATGATGAGCAATGAGTTACCCCTATTCCCAACCATACGAATCACAAGGTGTTCACGTGCAATCTAATTGAATTCTATGGACTTTCTAGTTTCCAGTGCACTAGTCTTCTAGGAAGTGAACCTTGCCTTAAGGTTGTTCATTGTCTTCCTAATTACACTTTTGACGTACACTAGTATGGTTAAGTGTAATTGAGGCATCTGATTTTTATCATTTTGTATTTTATGATTTTGGTGTTTAAAGGGAGATAAAAGTAATTATATTAACTAATTAACTAATAACTAAGTAGTCCTAACATAAGCATCCAGTCCCACTTTCCACACACATCCTAAACCCACATATCCACTACTAGGTTACCAAGTGCTATGCTACTGGGCGTACCAAGAAATAACATTGTTGGGATTACCAAGCAAATATATGTTACACTCAAAGTAGTTGTACTTATGTGTTTAATCTATAGATCTTATCTTGCTTAATTACTTCATTAACTTAATTACAGGAAAACCTTTAATAAATAAATAATTGAAAACATTAAATGCATAAATGAAACATTTAATCTATCCAAAGTGCTATAAGGTTTATCAGAAAGCTTGTCTTTATGGCTGCATACATTGTTGTGCTCAAGTACAACAATGCTCGAATAAAGATCCATAGACTCAATGACTCCTATTGCGGGCACTCAGGAGAAATATTCTAACTTTCAAATGAACAAACTACAAGAGCTTTGCTACTTCTGAAATCATGTTGCCATAAATGCAGTTGGTAGGCATGTATTTATAGCCAAAAAGTGGACATTACATCGACAAGGCCTCGTCAATGAGGCCTAGTCAACGAGGCTGCATTGACGAGGCCTCGTTGATGCAGCTAACAAAACTACGACTCATCATCATGGATACATTTTTTCATAAGGCAATGGAAATTATGGAGAAATTTAACCTCCACCTCATACCATTACAACCATACAATTATTTTACCATGACTAGTAGAGATTCCCAATAGGACAATTAAAATTCTGGACAAATTTGAGATCCCTCTCATACCATTACAACTATAAATTTATTTTACCATGACTAGTAGAGCTCCCCCTCATGATTATAATGATAAATTTATTTCGTAGAGGACTCTCTTGGATGGGGCTAGTAATTGACCACTTATCTAAAATAAGTGAAAATAGTTAAAAATCGAGACAACAATCAAATTAGTAAGTTAACAAATCATTTATAAAGAAAAAGGTTTTTAAATCTAATAAACTACTTTCTTTATTTGAAATTCTTTGAAGCCTACATTTGGGATCATTAAAATAGTAAACCAATGAGTTCATTTTTTTAAAATGTACAAAAATAATAAAAGTATAAAAAAATATAGTAGGATAGTCAAAAAGCTAAAATAAAAAATAACAGAATCATTAAAAACAAAAATAATGATAAAGATAATAATGATGAAGTCACTTGAAGCAAAGTGAGAATGAAAACAATATTTAGATAAATAAGGATCTTACATAAAAGAAACTTGTAGAAAGGGTTGAATAATGAAAAAAGGCTAAGGTAGCTAACATACAAGGTTTTGTAGTGAACCTAAATGCTAGCAACATGGCAATATTTAAATGTAAGTAATATTCTAAAAATTATTTTAAAAAAAGTTATAGGTCATTTAAAGCATGCATTTATTAACATTGAGGATGGAATTGGAAATAAAGTTGTTTCTTTGAATAGTATTAGTTTTTTTTATAGCTCTAATATTTTTGGTTTTGTTAAAACTTGAGAAGATGTTGGTTACATATATTTTTTAGTTTCTTGATTTATTAAATTTATTACAAGAAATACAAGAGAGGGAAAAAGAGGAAGACATTTTGGTGGCATTGTAGTGTTAGTAAGAAAATCTCTTGAAAATTGTATGCTACTAGAAAATATTAATGATCAATATGGTTAGCTAAAAATATTATGTCAACATGGCTATGCTTTCCTTACCATATGCTATTTTGCTTGTAGAGGTGCTATATTGTATGATTCTATAGAGCTATCTCATCATCATCCTTTTTAGTTCTTAGGAAGAGGCATTGTATAATTTTTAGTAAAATACATAGTATTCATTTGTAGATATTTTATAGTAAATAAAAATTATTTAGTGCTAACATAATTTTATAACATTCTGTCAATAGTACTATTAATAAGATATGTCAACAACTATTAGAATCAACAAAAAATTATAATGGCCTTAGAAAATTTCCTTAATTTTTATCATTTACTTTCACATGACCTTAAGGTAATGCTTACATTGATTTGATTTTATGTTCTTATGAAGATATTTATTTTGTTGAGTTGAAAGCTAGAGAAGATTTAGTAGATTCTTTCCATCATCATCTAGACTTTTTCTTACAAATTCATTTTTTCTTAGATAAAATAAATAAGAATAAAAAAAAGATTTAGTACAAACATACCCTAGAAGTCAAGAAAAAATATAAGAATGCTACACCTAACAAATAAACTCTTGAAAGATAAGATAAGTAACTTGAATAAATATTTCTTATAATAACTAGAAAAGTTGTGCTTTTGCAATAATAAAGTGATCAGAAGACTTTGATTGATGAGGATTGCATGCATGCTAGGTAGAATATTAAGAATACAAATAAGAGTCAGAGATAAAGGTTAGCTAAGGCATATAAATGCTTGATTATAATCAAGAGAAGGAAATTTATAAGGAAGCAATAAGAATATTTTGCTTACATCATTAAAAAAAAAAGCTAAATAGTTTTGCTAATGTTTCTATCATAAATCCTATTTATTATTTAATTTCTCTTCTTAATATATTTTCTCATTTTACAATAAGTTATTTATATGAGAAGATGATAATTCTACTGCTATTGTACAATAATAATCTCTTTAATTTAATGCTAAATAAGTCATAAAGGGCATTAACAAAACAACATCTAGCAAAAATTTAGATTTAGATGGTTTACATGCAAAATTGTTAGTGGGTAGGATTTGCTATTCATAGAGAAATTTGGCACAAATTAAATTTACCAATGACACAAGGATTAAATCAACATTAAAAAATTAGTAAATCTATCTTTTTATATAAGAGGAGGATAAAAATATTTTGAATAATTATTAAAGGATTATTATGAGTATGTTTCTGCTAAGTTGTTAGACACTCTCTTAGAAAAGATAATCAATTCTTAAGCTGAAAGTAACTAGGTAATAGCAAGATATCAAGTTTTAGATAAAATTACTCCTCTATTGATCATTTAGTTACTCTTAGACACTTCATGAAGTTTGCAAAAATGCACAATAAAAAAGGTTTCATTTGTTTTATTAATTTTGCAAAAGCATATGATTTAGTGATTCATACAACATTATGGTTGTGTTTACATAAAATTAGCCTCCCTTCATATTTGATTACAGAAACTTAAAGATTATATAAGGAAATGATTATTAAAATTATTTAAAATATTTTAAAGAAAAAATTTCAATTCCAAAGAAAAATTAAAGTTAAGCAAGATTGTCTACATTCTTCAACTTTCTTTGTTATCTTTATTGATAAAATGTAAAAAATGATTATGTAATAGGAAAGATAGCCAAGCTATCAAAATTAAATCTCAAGTAATGAATCTTCTTTTATATGAAAATGATGCTACCTTGATCTCTATTGCCATAGAAGGTATGCAAAATCTATTACAAAACTTAAAAAATTATTGTTCATATGCTCTTCAAGTGTATATAGATAAAACCAAATTGATGATCTGAGGTAGAAGAAATACCTAGTATAACTTCCATTTTGAAGGTATCAATGTACAAATAGTATATTCTTTTAAATATTTCGGTCTCATTTATATGAACAATTACATGTATGGGAAGTGCATTAAAGAAAAATTATAGGAGGTTTTAAGGCTTTGTATCTTTCAAACACAAGTGTAATGAATTAGGACTCTAGACTTAGAAGGTTAGAAAACAAACTCTCTAGACTATCATTTATCCTATTATATTGTATGAATGTATTATTTTGAGACTTGGACTTAGTGCTAAACTTTGGAAAGATATTGAGAGTGTGTAAAAAACTTTTCTTATCAATGAGTTAAAGGTGAAGATACAAACACCTTACTCAATGTTATTATGCAAAGGTCAAATTAACAAAATATTTGAATAATAAAATGTTTGGGATCTTCTAAGATTATTCTTTTTAGTTAAGTTTCTTTGAAGCCTACATTTGAAATCATTGAAATAGTTAAGCACCAAGTGTATCTTTTTCCATGTATAAATCATGAAAAAGATAACAAAAATATAAAAATATAGTTAAAATATTAGAACAAAAACTAACAAAAAAGGTAAATAGCAAAATATTCTAATGACTAATGAAAATAATAGTGAAAATAGTTAAATATCCAAATAACAATCAAATTGGCAAAACATTTAAATAGTAAATGGTTTGAAATCCTTTGAGGCTATTTTCTTTCTTTGAATACTTGAAAGTATACATTTGGAATCACTAAAATATTTAACCACCAAGTTCATTTATTTTACAAGCACAAAACAAAAAAAAAAATCTAACAAAAATAGAGTAAAATAGTTAACAATCTAAAAAAATTAACAATATAATCAAAATAATAAAATAGTTAAGACCTAAGAAAATGGTAAAATAATACTCCAAACCCAAAAAATCCTCAAATTAGCAAAACATTTAAATAGAAAAAGATTTAGGAAGCTCATGTTGGATTTCTCATCATCTAGTTAGAAAGGTAAAAATTGTTAAAACACTGTAAGCTGCTCAATTCAAAAACTTTCCTTAGAAAGCTAGTTATTCTTAACTTTCAAAGCTAATTGATGGTAAGTCATATTTTCCCATTTAGAGTATAAGATATATGCATCTAAGTCCTTTGTTTGGTCTATTTTCCTAAGTCTAGAATAATAAGCAGATCAATTGCCTCCATGCATCATTGATGAGCAGCGAGGTACCCCTACGCTCAACCATACAAATCACAAGCGTTCATGCATTATTCAATCGAATTCCATGGAAGGGACTAGTTGTGGCATCTAGATCATTATGCTTTGATCACATTTTTTTGTCTTCCCACTTGGACTAGTGGTAGCTTTGTCATGTATGGTTTAGTCTAAAGTGAGGCATATGATGTTTCCTAACTCTATGCTACTCTTGGTGATGAAAAGAGATAAATTGATTAACTAATGAATAATGAAAAATAAATCCTAAATTAGCCTATGGCGATGGTATCCGCTCATAACCATCTATACACATCTTGAACTTCATGGAGCTACTTCTAGGTTTACTAAGTGTATGTCATTGGTTGTTCCAAACTATACACCTCTGGGTGACCAAGTATTTACACTTAAATGCTTGTGATTAAGGTGTACATATTTTGCTTAACAATAGGAATAGTAAATAAAAATGAATGGAAATGTTTAACTAATGAAATAATTGAATAATTAAGGTAATAATATTAATCTAAGTGGATGCTACAATGATGCCAGTAATCTTGATCTTTATTGCCAATCATGTAACATGTCAAAGTATGTCACACTCAAACAAAGGTGTCATACAACTACAACATTGTACTATGGGCATGCACTGAGAATAAAAAAAAGAAAAGAAACTAAAAACTAACTATTTCCAAGATGTGCAAAAATTATCTCATTCGGAAGCCTAAGTGTAGTACTTATAGGCAAGCTCCAAATGAGGCGATGTTGGGTATTCAACATGACTTATTAGCCATGACGTTGGGTACATGACGTCAGGACTCTGACATCATGTATTCAACATTGAGGCCCGTCAAATCATGTCTCATCATACCCCCATGATTGAATAAAAACTCATCCTTGAGTTAAAAAAATATGAGGAGCAAGTCTTTTATAAAATATTGGGTAGTTATGGGATTACTGACTAACTCTAAGAATGGAAAAAATAACTAACTCTTCACATGCTGCAGTGGTGTAGTACAAAAATGGAACACATTATTACAAAATAAGACTGGGAGGCTCATGTAGTGCCTAGAGGTGGTGGCTCTTCCATTGGTCACTTCCCTTTATCGTCAAGCCACTAGAATTTGTAATGGTTGGTCAAGGTCTGCAATTTGTCCTCCTCCATCCTTGGGTCATGCACCATCTAGGCTACTGTGTTAATGTGTGCTGGCACCAGTATATCCCAAGGACATGGTAGTTATGGAAACATCTAATTTGCCTTGACATACCAAGCTACAAATTGTCATCATTTTTCCTCGAAGGCCCTAGCTTTATCCTTTAACTCATGATAGTCTGTTAATCTTCAAGCTAGGTTCAAGGCTACATCTTTCTATCTTTGGTAGCTAGCTTTGATCACCTCTAATTCTAAGTTTGCCACTTGTAACTTTTGCAATGCATCCTTCCTATTTATAAACTCCTTCTCATATAGTATGTAGGTGGTCACCACTTGCTTCTCCAACTCGCTTCTAAGATGACCTGCTATTAACATGGCAAGGTTGACATATTTGAGGTTAGCTAACACCGTGTATTCTTTCAAATCTCTTATCTGTAGGTCATTATTTTTAACTTTTGCTTGTTGAACCATGGCATAACTATCCAAAATGACCTACCATTCAAAATTTTGTGCTCCCAAGGAGTTGATGTGGGCCTTGGCCATCTTGATTTCCTTCTAATTAATTTTCTTATACATGCCAACTTGCTCCTAGAAGTGTTCTTTTAAATTTTCATGTTTCTTGGCCTCATTCTGCCATGCATTGATGTCACTCACTATCTTTTGTCAAATAGTGCATACTTCCTCCATAGAGAGGGTTATATTTTCTTGGGCCAATTGACTCATATCTTGGTTGATCCTCACCATTTGTTCCCTCAATTGGTGGACACTCTCTTCCAAGATGTTCTTTTGCTTTTCCACTATGGTCAATAGAGCATTCTCTTTAGTGAGCTGCTTATGTCTTCTTGAATAGTGGTCAGTGCCTTTTGTGTGCATGAATTTGTGCATCTACAACTGAGGCATTCTAGATCACCATCTCCTTTGCTTGCTCTATAGCTACTCTCTCCTTTTCCAACTTGGTAAGTTCCTCCATCCAAAACTACTCTAGTTGGTCTAGTGTAATGAAACGGGTAGGATCCTATTGTTCAACGCATAGGGCAACTAGCTCTTTTTGCAATCTTTGCACCTCAACTTTTGCATGCTCTACCCTAACCTTAGCCATGACCAACTTCCCTTTTATAGTGATGAGGTCTAATTGTGATACAGTAACATTGCTGGGGATGTTGAACAGAGTGGTCATCACTTGACCTATTTGCAGCAAACGATCAAGTACATCCTCATGCACTACAGGAGTCATTAAGGTCCTGGCCAACATTTGTGCATCTCTTGTCCCTACTAGATCAGTTGGAGGCACAATAGGAACATTGAATGATTTCTTCATATGATTAGTGATCATCTCTACTGTACCTACTGCATCCTTGTGTTGTAGCACCATGATTGTGGTGCCTTCTCTAGTCTCCAAAGTGACCTGAAAGGATGCAACATTCCTAGAGATCTGGCATGACCATTGGGATCCCCCTCCTCCTCACTGAATTAAGATCTCCCCCCTTGTTGGATCGACTGATATGGTGGACCATACAGTGTCATCCATAACCTGAAAGAGATTAGCCTCATCCCTACTCCCCCAACTAATAGTCTTAACAATTCTTTGTAGGTGGCTCATCAACGGTCTATAATCTTGCAGTGGTGGTAGTAGAGCTTATGCTTGTAGGAACTACTCTAGCTCTTTTTGCTTTTCTATTATTGGTTCTACCTCCTTTTCAACTTCTTTCTCCTCACTAGAATCTTTTCTTGGTGCTATGGTTTTCGGAAGCTCTGCAAAGGAGGTGTGTTAAGCCTTCCAAAGGATATCATTGGTATATCCTAAGATTCCCATGTGCTTGCATAGCTTTTTGATCAAATAAGAAAATGGAAGTGTTGGTCTCCCTAATTTTGCTTCTTCAAACCACCGCTAGATTTTTGTGAAATAGTATTGAGGAAGATTAACTGAAAAGTTTCCCATTAGAATGATGCTTCCTCTAGCTACATAAGTGAAAATGCGATTAAGTCCTTTTGTGGGAAACAGGTGGTATGTCCCAATCTTGAAGTAAGTTCTCTCTTCCAAGGTCATCTCATGATATGATTTATCTTCTTTTCCGTACACCTATTTCAGCTACAGTCTCTTTGTTTTGGGGTTAGATCTAGTAGACAAGTGAGCAACCTTGGCCCCTTCATTGGGTAGGTTTAGAGCTATAGCTATATCTCTGATTGTGTAAAAGACATTCAGCCTGCAGATATTCATAGTGGTACCTTTGTCCTTATTGGGCTAGAATTGATAGACTTCCCCTAGGTACCATTCACCACTATTAGACAAGATCAACCATAATGGGGACACTTTGAGTTATGTCTGCATTGCTTCAGAAGCAAATTTCATGAATGGACCAAAGTTCATTCCCGAAATGACCAAGGCCAATGTGTACTTTTTCAGGATGGCAGCAAGGTAATCAAGAGGCAACATGAGACATTGTCCCTATTCAGGAGCTAGTACTTCTATCACCTCACCTTAGGCTAATTGCCTGGTAGCAGGGGCCTCTTGATGGATACTGAAAGATTGGGCCTTCTATTTAGCATTTTCTACTTGTTCTCCTTGCTATCTAGGCCACCATGTGGGTTCTTAGCAACTCTCTATGAGGGTTCACCTTGAGCACCTCTTTTTGGGGCCATTTGTGATCAAACAAAAACCAAGTGTTACCAAGGTGATGTTTATTATCATCTATCAACTCATACCTTAGAGTCTTAGTTCATTAAGCTCATAATGCATATGATTGTAGGGTTAGGAAAATTTTCAAGAAAAATCCCCCAAAAAGTGTCTATCTCTTCTATGACCCATCACAACTAGTTTCTTTTTCATTATATGTAGCTTAAAATAATGGTTTTAGGCCTAAGGGTTAAAAAAATTGATGTTTGGCATTATCATTAATGATTTTTCATTATAATTCCTATGATTTTTAATATTCTTACCGTTAGAATACCTTTTAGGCAATAACAAATCGACATAAAGTTTGCACGTACGTAACCCCCNAATTATAATTTTTATGGGATCAAAGGATATGCAAACTAAATCTTTGGGTTGGATTGGAAGGTTGAAAGTTAAATTTTACAGTTTTGGTAAGTGGAAAAATGCATTGGAGGTACCAAAATTAGGATAAGGTGAAGTCATCAATGGTAAAAGTACATGAATGAGCAAGAAAAAGGGCATTGAAAGCTTGATTGTGGGATAGAGTATGTTCATGATAAGAGAAGTAGTAAAATATAACACTTAGAGTGCATGGAAGATAAAAAATGATGTGGTCATGTTAAACAAGTACAAATCACAAAAGTTACACAAGTGGATCCTCCCCAAAGTAGGCTCTATCCTATGATGCCCTTGCGTAACCACACCTAAAATGTCCATAGGTACTAGAGGAGTTGAATGTAATGCATACCTGTGAAACAAAACATGCATGTTAAAACCACCAAATTGAGATCATTACTCCATGTTACGCAAAACCACAAGTTATGAACATTTGAACAACAAGATGGAATAGGTCAAAGAAGGGATTGTAGAAATCAGGACATGAGGTATCATACCATGTTCATAATGAAACCTTGTGTGTTATTAATGGTTGGATAACCATGTGTCCTTCCTTCCAAGATTCAAACCAAGTCCATACCACATTCAATGACACTACATTATTTCATCCCATCAACAAACAACCATAAGACTATCAAAGTTGCAAGGAGTAACATCACTTGGCATTTTGTCCAAGAGAGGAGCGTTATTATGGCACACTTATTATTTTTTTTTTATGTTTTTGAGAAGTCACCAACCTTTAGGCATGGGTGCATGTCTTTCTATTGGGACCCATAGAAGTTAATTCAATGCCAGTTAAAGTTGTTTTTACTCCCATTTTTTGTTATATCTACAAGAATATGGTTACAACCTCATCAACGTGATAGAACATACAAAAGTAGCCAAAGAGAATCCACAAATCCCCTTGATGTCACACCCTTTACATTTTGTCTTGGTTCTACACTCTTCCATCCAAACACAATGGTTATGAAGTTATTTAGAGTTTGGATGATTAAAGAGATTACCATTATGACCAGAGTAAGAACCTCTTATTAATGAAATGGGTGAATTGATGTTGTGGTTGCAATGTCCAACTAATCAATCCCTTATGATTTGACAACATAGAGAAAAAACCCCACCTCAATGGGAAACATGATCAATAGTGAGATTACATATAAGGAAAATTAAAACAACAACTAGAAAATGTAAAAAAAAATAGAAAGAATAGGAAAATGATAAAAAATTATAAAAAAAGATAAAAAGCACTTAAAATCCTAAAGATTAGAATGGAGGGTAACCCCCACTACTAAACATTTTGTTGTGGCTAGGATTAACAAGTGGATGAAAAGGATCCATGCATGTATGAAACGTTGGGACCCATTCATACCCCAGCCACTGGGTGCCTATTGGAGGTGTGGTGGCTGGGTAGAAGAATTGTTCATCACACATTTGATGGTTATATGTATGGTGGACCAAGAGATGAGGTGTGTTAACATTATGGATGACTAATCCACTATTGCACCCTTGAGCATGAGATGCTATGCATGGATTCGTTTGTCTCCCCACATTTGTATATTCATTAGTTGGATGTGGGATTGAAGTACAAACAAATGGTGGCCCTTGTGTATGGTTAGAAGACATTGGTTTAGACAAGGAAGGTGGTGCACCAGGTTGGCCTTGTGCTAGTTCAAATGATGTAGTGGGTGCACACATGGGTTGCTTCAGCTTATGGCCCTTCCTCTAGAAAGGACACTTTCGATGTTGTGGTTGGGACCCATTGGTGTCAGCGTGTCTTTGCACATTTCCAACACAAGTGGCACTCATTTTTTGATATTGGGGTACTAACCATTCTTGTGTCCTTGGTGGTGGCATATAAGGAGGTGGATTATGAGAATATTGAGGATGAGTTGGATGGTAAGAAGCACGAGGTGATGATCCTTCAAGGAATGTCATGTATTGATGGTACTCAGGAGAGTGATAGTGGTAATTTGAAGTGGAGGTTAGAGAAACAGGATGTTGAACATAATAGTTGTGCGTGTTTAATGGATATGGTTGATGTTGTGGTGGCCTCCCCCATGACTATGGTTGTTGCCACTACGGTTGAGGACCATGTTGAGGCTACTGGTAAGTCCCCTTAGGATGGTATGATTGGTTGTGGAACTGTCTATAATTATCTTGTGGGAGAGGAAGTCTCTTGGGCATGTGCTTTTGCATAAACTTTAGATTTAAGGCTCCTACCCAATACTCCTATAGATGCAACAATATGGGGCATTGGCCCTTTGGGTGGTCATATATGCATAGGTCACATCCATAATCTTTGTTTGTGGTGGAGTCTTTAGCCTCACTTTTGTCAGCCACTTTTCTCATCTACCGAAAAGTGTTCCTAACTATTTCTTGGTTTTGTGTCCTTTGTTGATTGAGATCACCTAGCATGTGTTGCATAATCTTCTCCATGACCATGTCAACAAGATTTGTTATGTTTTCATTTATCCATTTAGACATCCTACTGAATTTTTCTTCTAGATCATCAATAGACTCCTTTGTCAGTAAATTTTGTTGCAAAATCACCCTATCGAAGGTGGTTTCATTTCCCTTACTATAAATTTGGACCTCCTTCAATTGAAGAGCTGGGTCCCATTGATGTTTTTCGACATTCTCCCATTTACACATTTCTCCTTCTTCTTTTGCCATATACTCTATTATCTCTTTGACTTCATGGGCTTGGAGCTCATATAGTTCCCTTAGGGCATACATCCCAAGGACCACCCTTGTTTCACTGCAAAGCCCATCTATGATGTGCTAAACTTGCTCGTCCTTGGAGAAACCATGGCCTGGGCATTGATTTAGTAAGGCATAATATCTATCTAAGGCCATGTCCAAGGGTTCATGTTGTTCTTGTTTCCACTCTTGGATTTGTCTCCTTAGGTTGGACACTCTTTTATAGGTTTGGTATCTTTCATTGAAAAGGCCCAACATTGTAGACCATCAGCAGATTGAATTTGGTTTCAATGATTGATACCACACTTCAAATCTATCAATTAGTATCCTAGAAAAGAGCTTAAGCTTTTCCCATACACTCTCAACATTGTAGTTAGCACAGGAATCATGGAAGACTTGTAAATGATGGTGTGTATCTGAATCATAGCCTTTTGCAAATTTCAAAATATTATTCATGTCAAGCTTAGGTAGACTACTCTTTTTGTGATGCCTACGATATCTTAATGGCCTCTATGATATGCATTAGGCTCTTAGTGGCTAATAGGGATTCATCATCATCAAATAGATTGTGAGGGAAGTTCCTATGTACATGATGACTTCGTTGACTTTTCCCATGGGTTCGATTCTGATTTTTAGTCTGACCCTTTAATGGATCTCTATCTCTATACCTATGTTCATCTTCATCAAAACTAGATGTTAAAGGGAAATAGGAAGATGAGGAATTGGGAGAATCACCATGTCTTCTATGGTGTTCCTCAAGGTCCTTTGGTTTATCGTTTCTAGGTTTCGAGGAGGTCTTAAGCCTTGAGGCCTCCCTTAGTCTAGGACCAATGTCATCTTCTTCAAGATTGTCTGCCTTAGGTGAATGTAGTCTTTGAGTGTCATTAGGGTGGTCATGATCATAAGAAACCCCTGCATAAGGTTGATCACTCCAATCTTCTTCATCATATATCTCATTATTTCTCCAATGAATGTGTTGGCTATACAATGCATAGTTACTTCCATGTGAGAGAGACATTGTTCTTGGTTTATGGTGTGTGTGAGCTAAGATTTTCTAAAAGATATATCATTAATTCCTTTACAACGATCTTGTATAATATAACTAATCTAGATAACTAGCACCATCCTCGGCAAGGGTTCCAATGATGAGTAGTGAGGTATCCCTACGCTCAACCATACGAATCACAAGTGTTCACACATGATCCAGTCAAATTTTGTGGAAGGGACTAGTTGTGGGATCTAGATCATTATGGTTTAATTTCAGTTCACTATCTTCCCACTTGGACTAGTGATAGCTTTTTCGCGTATGATTTAGTCCAAAGTGAGGCATATGATGTTTTCTAACCCTATGCTACTCCTAGTGATGAAAAGATATAAATTGATTAACTAATGAATAATGAAAAATAAAGCCTAAATTAGCCTATGGTGATGGTATCTGCTCTTAACCATCCATACATGTCTTTAACTTCATGGAGCTACTTCTAGGTTTACCAAGTATACATCATTAGTTGTGCCAAACTATACACCTCTAGGTGACCAAGTATTTACACTTAAACACTCGTGATTAAGGCATACACATTTCACTTAACAACAAGAACAGTAAATAACAATAGATGGAAATGTTTAACTAAAGAAACCATTGAATAATTAAAGCAATAATATTAATCTAAGTGGATGCTACAATGATGAAAGTAATCTTGATCTTTATTACTAGTCATGTAACATGTCCAAGTGCATCACACTCAAACAAAGGTGCCATACAACTACAACATCATATTGTGGGCATGCATTGGGAATAATAGAAAGAAAAGAAACTAAAAACTAACTATTTCTAAGATGTGCAAAAACTATCTCATCCAAAAGCCCAAGTTTAGTATTTATAGGTGATGTCCAAATGAGGCAACATAGGGTATCCAACATCGCTTATTAGCCCCGATATCAGGTACATGACATCGGGACTCCGACGTCATGTATTCGATGTTAAGGCTCGTCAAATCATGTCTCGTCAATCTTTAAAAAAAATTTATTCTCATTTCCAAGCCACTTGGTATCTTTTGGTTTAGTGGCTACCACATAGATTGGTTTTTACTCACACACTTGTTCCTAAACTTTGTTGGGGGCTATGTTAATATTTTGAATTTTTGACCCACAAGTGCATCCTTTAATATTAGTAGTGATGCATGGATTCCATTATCTCTCCATAATGATAGGTTCATCATTTCTGTTAGGTATTGGAGCAACGATGGATGTTGGCTTTTGCGTATGATTGGAGAACATTGGTTGTGAAAGGAAGGGTGTTGCACTTGATTGGCATTGTGCTAGTTTGGATGTGTTACTAGGTCCACAAGTGTTGTGCTTATGTGTGGGAACTATCCTAAAGAAAGGATGTTTTCAAGAATGTAATGGAGATCCATTGGAATTATCATTTCTATATATGTTCGTAGCACAAGTGGCATTCTCTCGTTGATGTCATGGTGTTGAACCTTCCTATGCTATTGGTGGTGACATATGATGGAAGGAAGTATGAGAATATTAAGGATATGATGAAGGATGAGAGGCGTGAGGTAGTGACCTCATAGAAGATGTTGTAGGATGATGATATTCAGGGAAAGTAGTAGTAGTGATTTGAGGTAGAGGAAGTAGAACTAGTTGGGGAAACAAGTTGTTGAACATAATATCCATACAGGTTTAGCTGACAATAAGGGTAGTGCTAGTTTGATGATGGCCTTCCCCACAATTGTGGGTTTTGCAACTACGTTGAACAATAGTGTTGACGCTGGTAATAAATCCCACTAGGATGGTATGGTTGGGTGTAGGCCTTTCTATAATTACCTTGTGAGAAAGGTAATTTCCTAGGCATTTGCTTTTGTATGAGCTTGGGATTCATTGCAAAATTCTAATACTCATGTAGATGTAACATGACTAGGCAATAACCCTTTAGATGGTCATACATGTAGATGTCACATCCATCATCTTCTTTGGTGGTTAAGACTATAGCCTCTTCTTCTACAGTCATTTTTCCTTTCTACTAATCAGTGTTCTTTCCTATCTCTTGGTTCTTTTTCCTCCTTTTTTTTTATCACTTGATTTGTTTTGCATTACTCTCTCCTCTACAATTTCTACACAACTTGTAACTTTCTCATTTATCCATTCCCACAGCTTATCTGGCTTTTCTTCAAGCACATCAATAGACTTTTGTATTAACAAGGTTTATTATGAAATCACCTCATTGAGAGCTACCTCTTTTTCCTCATCATAGATATGGACCCTCTTCTTTTGAAGAGTTGAGTCCTAGTAATATTTCTCAACATTCTCTTGTTTACATAGCTCTCCTTCTTCTTTTGCTAGATGCTTGATTAGCTTTTGGATCTAATGGGTTCCTAGTCCATATAATTGACCTTGAGCATACATCCCAAGGGTTTCTCTCATTTGACTATGAAGTCCATCTATGATATGAAAAATTTGCTCTTCTTGAGAGAAACCATGGCCTAGACATTTATTTAGTAGAGAATAGTATCTATCTAGGGTCATATCCAAGGGTTCATGTTGTTCTTGTTTTCATCCTTGGATTCATTTCCTTAGGTTGAACACCCTTGCATAGGTTTGGTATTTCTCATTGCAAAGTTCCAACATTGTGGACCACTAATGGACTGAATTTGGTTTCAATAATCTATGCCACACTTTGGCTTTTTCTATTAGTGTCCTAGGAAAGAGCTTAAGCTTTTACCACCCACTTTCAATGTTTTTTAAGACACAAGAATCATGGAAGGCTTGCAAATGATGTTTTGGATCTGAATCATAGCCTCCTGCAAATTTAGGAATGTAATTCATATCAATCCTTTTGATGTGACTTTCCTTGTGATGCCTGTAGGGTATTTTAACTGCCTCTATGATCTACATCATGCTCTTAGTGGCCAACAAGGGTTCATCATCATCAAACATGTCACGGTAAAAATTTCTATCTCTACTTGTTTGATTATGATGATTTTGTCTATGCTCATTTTGATGTCTTTTATTTTTCTATTGGTTTCTATTTCTATTTTTATTTCAACCCCATAGTAGAGCTTTATCTTTATACCTATGTTCATCTTCATCAAAACTAGATGTTAAAGAGGAAGAGGAAGATGAGGAACTAGGGGAATCACCATGGCTTCTATAATGTTTCCCATGGTCCCTTGATTTATCTTTTCCAAGTGTTGAGGAGGTCCTAGGCCTTAAGGCCTCCCCTAGTCTAGGGCTTACTTCATCTCCTCTAGGATTATTTGCCTTAGGTGAATGTAGTCATTGAGTGTAGTTAGGGTGGTCATAAGCATATGAAACCCCTACATAGGGTTGGTTACTCCAATATTCTTCAATATATATCTCATTAGTTCTCCAATGAATGTTCTCTCCATAAGATGCATTATCTCTTCCTTGTGAAAGAGATATTTTAGTTAGTTAATGATGTGTGTGACTTAATATTTTCTAAAAGATAAATCATTAATGCGTTTATAGTGATCGTGTATGATATAACTAATCCCCATTAATGGCACCAATGATGAGCAACAAGGTACCCCCTATGCCCAACCATATGAATTACAAGCATTCATGCATGATCTGGTTAAATTTTGTGGATGGGACTAGTTGTGGCATCTAAATCATTATGCCTTAGTCACAGTTCACTGTCTTCCCACTTGGACTAGTGGTAGCTTTGTCATGGATGGTTTACCCCAGAGTGAGGCATATGATTCTTAATGTTGTTTTGGCCTTATGCTACTCCTAAAAATAATAAAGAAATCAATTATTTAACTTATTAAGAATTGAAAGTAAAGTCTAAACTAGCCTACGAGTGATGAGTATCTGTTCCCAACTTGCCGCACACTTCCTTAACCCATGTATCCACTACTAGGATTATCAAGTGCTATGCTGCTGGGCAAACAAAGCAATAACATTGCTAGGATTACCAAGTGAATACATGTTTACAATTGAAGTTGGTCATGCTCATTCTACCAATTCATTAATATGCATGGAACCGTAAATATTAACGAAGTACATGAAAAGTAAATTGCATGAAAAGCAAATCTAATCTAAGTTAAATTGCTACAATGAATAAGAATCAATCTTGATCTTATTGCCATTCATGGAATGTGTCCAAATACATTGCCACTCAAATAAGATGTCATACAACTAACTTAGATTCACACTATAAGCACTCATTGACTATTCCCTAAGACTATGAAATAAAACTGTAAGATTTTGTCTACTCTATTAACAAAATAATGTCAATACATGGTGGGAGCACATGTGTTTATAGGCAAAGAATAGATTTTGCATCAACAAGGCCCCATAAACATAGCAAACACTACATCAACGTAACCCCATTACCGGGGAAACACCACGTTGATGGGGCCACATTGGCAAGGACCCATGGATGAGGGCCCATCAATGCAACACTTTGATGCTTCTTCACTTGGGAAACTTATTCATCCTACGTGCACAACCCCACTGCACATCCTCCCTTGATTCTAAGTTCAATGATCCTTAACTGGTATTATAGCCTGGTACTCTTACTCTTTACATCAACTTCAAGAGTGAACATGGAAGGAGCAATCAACATATGACACATCTAGACAAAGAACCTAATGTACATCATTAACTAGTATGCTCAATTCATTTATCACATCTGCTATAAAGGTAAGTATCTCATTTCCTTCCTTACATTCAGAAATATAAAGACTATGCTTGTAAAGTTAAGAATTCTTGTGATTATGCAAATGACATTTCCTTTGAAGAAAGGTATGAGATATTTTTCCATAAAATTCTTTCTTTCCAAAATTTGGTCATTGAGATAAAAGATTCTTTACATGCCAAGAAAATGAAAATTAAAGTTCTTAATAATGAATGCTCTTGTCTCAAAAAGGAAAACTTAGACCTTAGGGATAAGGTTCAAAGACTAACAAATATGATTGAGCAAATGAACAAGAACTCTATGGAGAAGTCAAAAGACCAAAAACTATGATTATCTAGGTTTGGTTAATCTTCTAAACAAAAGAAATTGAAATGTTTCTTTTGTGGTAAATATGGTCATATTCAAGCTTGTTATTATCTTAGAATGCACCACTACTCTTGGTCTTTACAAAACCAACCTAGAAAGAAAACCATGCAGGTTTGGAAAGGAAAAGAAGAAAAGAATAAAAAGAATTTGATGGCACAACTTACTTTCTTTGATAACAATGCTAGCACATAGTGGGTGTTCAAGGTACATGATAGGTGACAAATCCTACTTCACCCACTTCATGGAATAAAATTGTGAAACAATCACATTTGGAGATGACATGGAAGCACCTATAACAGGTTTTGGTACCATAGGAGGTAAAGGAATGGGATTACCAACTGTAAACAAAGTGTTTTTCATTTATGGATTAAAACATAATCTTCTTAGTGTCAATTAGCTTTGTGATTCAAATTTTAATGTTACCTTTTCAAAATAAAGGTATAGAATATAAGATTTATCTACTAGAAATGTTTTGATTGAAGGATCTAGAAAAGGAGATGTGTATACCACTATTTTTTGAAATTCTCCTAACCTTAAATCCAAGTGCTTTGTAAGTTGTGTAGATGATACAAACCTTTGACATAGGAAGTTGGGCCACATAAATAAGGAAATTCTTGAAACCTTAGTATTAAAGGAAATGGTCTGTGGTCTTCCTAAGCTCAAAGATTTCAACCTAAATACATGTGAAGCCTGTCAGAAAGTGAAACAAACAAGGGTAATATTTGGTAAGGAAAATTGTATTTCTATTGCTCATCCCTTAGATCTCCTTCATATTGATGTTGTTGGTCCAATTCAAACTCTTGGCCTGGGAAAGAAAAGATATTTTTTGACCACCATTGATGATTATTCTCACTTCACTTGGGTTGCCTTTTAATATCACAAAGATAAGGTGTTTGATCATTTTTTGAGAATTAGCAATTAGATCTAGAAAGAAAAAGGATATGATATTACAGTTATCAAAAGTGACAATGGAGGTGAGTTCAAAAATGCAAAGTTTAAAAAATTTTGTCAAATGAATGGTATTCTACATCAATTCTTTGCTACAAGAACTCCTCAACAAAATGAAGTAGCTAAATAAAAAAATAAAATCTTAAACGAAATGAGGAGAACCATATTAAACAATCAAAATCTACCTCATCACTTTTGGGTTGAAGCCATCAACACTACTTGTTATGTGTCCAATAGATTTATGATAAAAAGATTCACTTCTAAAACTTCTTATGAATTATGGACTGATAGAAAATCATTGGTAACTTATTTTCATGTTTTTGGTTCAAAATGCTATATTTTGAATGATAAAGATAACTTGAGAAATTTTGATGAAAAAATCAATGAAGGCATTTTCTTAGGATATTCTCTAGTTAGCAGGGCTTATAAGGTGTTTAACAAAAGAATAATTATGGTGGAGGAAACCATAAATGTCAAAATAGATGATCATGACATTACTTTTCCTCAACCTGATGATGAAACTATTCCCATTGAAAAACTATCTAGCCCAACTCAAGTGCAAGATGACAAAAATTTAGAATCTAGTAGTGATCATGAAGAAGAAGAGAATGGTGATCAAGAGATATTCTCCACTCAACTAAAAATGCCTAGACTTAATAAAACTCACTCTCTTAATGATGTTATTGGGGAAGTTCATGATGGTGTTTGTACTAGAAGTCAAATCAAAGAGATTTGTACTTTTTCCGCATTCTCTCCCAACTTGAACCCAAAACCTTTAAGGAAGCCGAAAGAGAGGAAGGATGGATTTCTACTATGCAAGATGAACTTATTCAATTTGCTAGAAATGATGTATGGGAATTGACACCTAGGCCCAATGATAAACCTGTTATTGAAAAAAAATGGGTCTTCAAGAACAAGACTGATGATAATGAAAACATCATTAAAAACAAGGCTAGATTGGTTGCCAAAGGATGCAGCCAACAATAAGGAATTCATTTTGATGAAAATTTTGCTCCTATTGCTACGCTAGAATCTATTAGACTTCTTTTGGTCTATGCTAACATTAATAACATCAAACTCTATCAAATGGATGTCAAAAGTGCCTTCTTGAATGCAATTGTACAAGAAGAAGTTTACATTGAACAACTTGAAGGATTTGTTAATTCCATCAAGCCTAATTATGTCTACAAGCTTAAGAAAGCTCTCTATGATCTTAAACAAGCTCCAAGAGCTTGGTATGAAAGAATTTCTTAACACCTCACATTAAATGGATTTGAAAGAGATAAGGCTTATGTCACTTTATTTCTTAAAAGAGAAGGTAAAGATCTTCTAATAGTTCAAGCTTATGTTGATGACATTATTTTTGATGCCACTAATGAAATTATTTGGAAGAAATTTTTTGATCTCATGCAATCTAAATTTGAAATGAGCATGATGGGAGATCTCAAGAACTTTCTTGGGTTTCAAATCTATTAAATAGCTGATGGAACCTTTATATGTCAAACCAAATATGCAAATGATCTTCTACTCAAATACAAACTAGCTGATGTCAAAATTAAGGGTACTTCTATGGCTGCAAATTCTAAGCTTATTAAATACAATCAAGGTAAGCCAGTTGATCCCAAGCTTTATAGAGGTATGATTGGTAGTCTTCTCTATTTAACTGCTAGTACATCAAATATAGCCTTAAGTGTAGGATTGTACGTCAAATATTAGTCAAATCCATAAGACTCCTATTACCAAGCTATTAAACATATTTTTCACTACTTGAAAGGTATTACTAAGTGGTGCCTTTGGTATCCAAAGGATTCTTCCCTTAATCTCTAGTTATTTTGATGCATATTGGGTAGGTTATTCTAATGATCGTCGTAGCACGAGTGCCAACTATTTCTTCTTGGGAAGAAGTCTAGTTTCTTGGACAATCAAGAAGCAAACCTCTATGGATCTCTCAATAGTAGAAGCTAAATATATCTCTATCAATAGTTGTTATTCTCAATTACCTTGGATGAAGGAAAATCTCAAAGATTTAGGAGTAAAAGTAAATTCAACTCCTATTTATTGTGACAACAAGAGCATATCAACATGACAAAAAATCCCATCCAACATTCTCATACCAAACATATTGAGATTCATCCTCGCTTTATATGAGAACATACACAATGTGGTCATCTAAGGCTAGAATTTATTGGAACATAGAGTCAACTAGCTGATGCCTTTACCAAACCTCTCAATGAACGTCAATTGGCTTCTCTATGCAAAGATATGGGGATAGGACCTTGTCCTATCATGTAAGTCTCTTTATGCTTTCTATATTTATACAAAACAAAAAAAGAACACACACACACACACAACATTTTTTACTTATGCATCTATTTAGGGGAAGCTTGTCTCACCTTTTTGGTTATGTCCAAAAAGGGGGAGAAGTAGCCTATGTATTATTATGTATTGGGACAAAATTAATCTATTTTCTTAAGTTTTGAACATTATCAAAAAGGGGAAGCTTGTAGACCTTTTGGTATGCCAAAACATTAAGGAAAATTAAGAACAAGGTTATTTGTATGGTTGTGTGGTTGTGTGATTATTATGTTTGTAGAACAAGAACTTGGATTAAGACAAGAAGGTTTGCAGAAGCTTAAGAACATGGACAAGGAGCGAAGAATTCAAAGTGCCAAGAAAGGGTGAAGAAAGACATCTTCAAGAAATAGTAGATGTCTTGGTAGAATTGAAGGAAACACAAGTAAAGACGTCTCTACAAAATAGCAGACATCTTTCACCAGACAAAGACATCTTCCCAGAATGGAGGCTAGATGTAGAAAGACATCTCAACCACAAAAAAGACATCTTCCATGACTGTAAACTAGTCATTGTATTATTTCCAAGATCAAATTTGGAAACATAGTGGCTATAAGAAGACATAATTCTTATTAGGAAATGTGCAAGCTCTTGTACTATCATTGTGTAATCATTTGGCAATCATTGTAATCCTACTTTCTCTTCATTATTCTATCTTTTATCTATTCTAAAGTGAGTTGTACCTCAAGTACAAGGATCAAAAAAATAAGTTGCATTCATTATTTCCCTATGGGGTTGATGTGCTTCTTGTAGGAAGGCATCTTACTTAAGCTTGTCAAGATCCTACAGGATTGAGTGTTGGTGTAGCATGACAACACTCCAAAGTGAAGCTCAAAGTTGTAAAGGTAGTGGAATCCTTAAAACTACATTGTAAGTTTGTTAGGACCTTTTGGGGTTGAGTGGATTTGTAGCATCAAATCACTCTGGAGCAAAACGTAGAGCTTATACAATGTGTAGTACCCTTCAAACCACAATTTAGAAGGAACAAAGTTTGGAGGTGTGTTTGCGAACTTCCCTCTAAGTGTAGACTACCCAAGTTGGGGAACCAGGTTAAAATTGGTGTGTGCTTTGTGTAAAATAATTTTCTTAGGAAACTTATTTATCTTCACCACCACCCCCCCCCCCAACCTCCATCCTCCCTTTGATTCTACCTCTTTAAAATTTTTTGGTTCAAGTTGTGAAAGATAGACAGCATAAGCACATATTTCTTTTGTTTGGCTCCGAGTTCGGATTCCATATTCTACTTGTCCAATAACATCATTGAAAGAATATGATCTACGAAGTCTAGGAATTTTGGGCTAAGTTGGAGAAGTAACCTCATTCTCACTTCTTATTTTAGAATCTTTATCAATTTAAACTTGGGAAGTGCTAGATGTCTTTTGGATAAGAACTTCTTCTTCATCAAATTGTGGGGTAGGACTATCAGTCTCATCTATTTTAACATTTATAGTTTCCTCCATAATATTAGTTCTTTTTTTGAAAACGCTATAAGCCATACTAATAGTTGAATATCCTAGAAAAATTCCCTCATCAGTTTTAGGATCAAATTTTCTCAAAGCATCTTTGTCATTAAGAATATAACATTCTGAGCCAAAAACATGAAAATAACCAATAAATGGATTTCTACTAGTTCATATCTCATAAGGAGTTTTAGTAGTTGATGAATCATGGTTTGTCAAGTGCTGATATCTAACCCTTGACATCAAAGCCTTGACGTCGGACCCTTAACATTAGACCCTTAATATCAGACCCTCGATATCGAGTACACGATATCACGGCCTGGATAACGATATCGGATACATGATATCGTGATTCCTGTATAAGCCTATAAATACACCTTTGGGTGCATCAGAAGGAGTGTTAGAGTCAATTAGTATAGAAGTAGAGTCTTTTTGTTCATTTTTAGTTCATCTCAACTCTTCCCCAGTGCATGCCCACAATGTGATGATTGTAATTATACGAAACCTTTATTCGAGTGTGACGTACTTGGACATGCACATGACTGGCAATAAAGATCGAGATTACTCCATCATTGTAGCATTCACTTAGTTTTAATTGCTTAATTGTTATTGTTATTTATTACTTTCTTAATTAATGTTTCTTTATCTTCCTTTACTCTCCCTGTTATTAAATGCAAAATGAGTATGACTTAATCACGAGCATTTAAGTGTGACTACTTGGTAACCTAGTAGTGTATCTAGGAGTGCTCAAGTAATATATGCTTGGTAATCCCAAAAGTAGTACACGAGGTCCAAGATATGTATGGATGATTAAGGATAGATGCTCATTGCATTTAGGCTAGCTTAGATTCTCTTCTCCCACTCCCTCTTAGCTTAAAACAAAGTTATTTTCCATTGCCTCTAGGAGTAGCACTAGTTTAGGCCCACATCATACACCTCACTCTGGACTAAACCATATGTGACAAAGTAAATAATAGTTTGGGTGGGAAGACAGTGAACTATGATCAATGTGTAACTATCTNCAAACTATTATTTACTTTGTCACATATGGTTTAGTCCAGAGTGAGGTGTATGATGTGGGCCTAAACTAGTGCTACTCCTAGAGGCAATGGAAAATAACTTTGTTTTAAGCTAAGAGGGAGTGGGAGAAGAGAATCTAAGCTAGCCTAAATGCAATGAGCATCTATCCTTAATCATCCATACATATCTTGGACCTCGTGTACTACTTTTGGGATTACCAAGCATATATTACTTGAGCACTCCTAGATACACTACTAGGTTACCAAGTAGTCACACTTAAATGCTCGTGATTAAGTCATACTCATTTTGCATTTAATAACAGGGAGAGTAAAGGAAGATAAAGAAACATTAATTAAGAAAGTAATAAATAACAATAACNCCAGTTATTTCTCTTCCTCTACCACATCAACAGCAGGTCATGACATGGATGACCATCTTTCGAGAGATTGGCATAGAACTAAAAATCAGGCTCACAGGAAAAATCAAGAATGCCAACATGAACAAGGAAAACATTATTCCAACTCACAAATTCATAACCTAAGTAGTGACGATGACTACTAGCCACTAAGAGCCTAATGCATATACAAGAGGCTATTCAAATATCTTGCAGGCATCGCAAAGAAAGCCGTCTACCCAAGCTTGATTTAAACAACTTTCCCAAGTTTTTAGGAGGTTATGATATAGATCTGCAATAGCATTTACAAGCCTTCTATGATGCTTGTGCGTGGAATAATATTGATAATGGATGGCAAAAACTTAAGCTCTTTCCTATGATACTCATTGGCTAAGTATGGTATAGATCCTTAAAATCAAAATCAATTCGTAGATGGCCAACAATGGTAGAACTCTTTACTGAACAATATCAAACCTATGCCAAAGTGTCAGCCTTGAGGAGACAAATCCAAGAATGAAAACAAGGGCAACATGAAACCTTGGACATGGCCTTAGAAAGATACTATCCTTTGTTAAACAAATGTCCAGGCCATGGGTTCTTTGAGGAGAGGCTAATGTATCACATCATGGATGGACTTCGTAATGAAATAAGGGAGACTCTAGGGATGTATGCCCCAGGTCAACTATATGAGCTACAAACCACCAACTCCAAGAGCTTATCCAATAGGTAGCAAAAGAAGAAGGAGAAATAGCTAAATGGGAGAATGTTGAAAGTTCTCAACAGGACCAAAATCTCAACTTAGCAAGGGTCCATGATCATGAAGAGGAGAAATCAACTCACTTCAAGGAGGTGGAATCATCTTTGTCAATCCTACAATCACTAGATGAAATCAAGGCAAAGATTAATAAGATGAAAAAATGGGTACATAAAAAATATGGAGAATATGCTAACATTAGTAGAGGTAGAACTATCTTAAATCACAAAACAAGAGAGGACACCATGCAACAATCAGAACAAAGGGTTGAAGACAATAAGAATAGGAGCTCAACTGTCAATCATGCGTATCACTGTAATGTTTTTCTATACAATCACCCAAAGGTCAATGACCAATCTTATCACATTTACATAAGCATTGGGGAGGAATGCTACATCCAGTTTTTGTATAGAAATATTGGGTTCAACCGTAGTGGAAAAAACCCTAGTCATGGGGAAAATCACCACCAACTAGACCATACCCTTTGTATGTCCCAACACCAAATGCTTATTATGTGCAACACCCTGTTTCTCCAACCATATCAATATCCTCTACTTCACCTCATGGCTATCATTCTCCTAAGTACTATTCACCCATGTCCTCTCCAACAAGATCACCACCTTATGTGTCTTACAATTTTCCTCAACCTCAATATTTCCATCCTTCACCTCCTTCTACATCGCCACCAATTGTACCAGAAGGTTTTGCACCACAGCACCAACCCACAAACATTACTTATGTTGCTACTATCAATAACAGTGGAGGTACTCAATAGCGTTCTTTCTTTAGGCATGGCCGTAGAAAGAAACAGCACGATTCTAAAACCACTACATCCTCCAACTCAGCACAAGCCAAATGTTGTGATGCATCTTTATCCTCAAACTCAATGCCTCCTAGTACTTTATCCAGGCCACCAATCAACACTCCAACAGCCATGTAGCCCAATAAATATAACCACATAGGGATACATATTGATCGTTGCATACCATCTTACGATCATGGGTGCCATAGTGGGTTAGCTCCTTATCACATGACCACATCTTATAATCTACCCCACTATGTTTACTATAATCAAGTGTGTGCATCCCAATTTGGGTACATTCCTACTACCATACCAAAAGACACCCAGTGGTTGGGATATGACCAAACCCCAATCTTTCCAACATGCATGGATCCAAATTTTTCATTTATTAATTCTATCCCTACTCAAAGGTGCAGTCATGGGAGATACCCTCCATTCTAACAAGCAGAATTAGTAAATGTCTTTCCCCTTCTTTGCTTTTACAAGTTTTTGTTTTCTAGTTTTTCATTTCTAATTTATTGTTTTATCTTTTTATGGGTAATCTCATATATGAATAAAACACTCATGTGACCTGTTGATTGAGGTGTTGTTCTATGCTATCAAGTCTCAAGTGACNAACCTGTTGATTGAGGTGTTGTTCTATGCTATCAAGTCTCAAGTGACTAATTATTTGGATAGTGAGCCCACAACATCCACCCACCCATTCTATTAATAAGAGGTTCCACTCTAGGTATGATGATATTCTTATCATCATGAAAACTTAAAAGTAATTTTGTGCTCATTATGACCAGAGCAAAGAATAATGGACTAAGAAGGAATGGCCATGGTGTGAGATCAAGGGAACTTGTGGGTTCTCTTTGGTGACTTTTGTAGGTGTTATCATGCAGCCTGGTCATATTAAGATCCTTGTAGATCTAAGAAAAAATGGGAGTAAGAGTAAAAAAGGAACTCCCTAAAGAAACTAAATGCTATTCTGGGGGTCCCACTAGAAAGACATGCACCCATGTCTGAAGGTTGGAAGCTTCTCTGATTCACTGTTGGAAAGGACAAAGTGCCAAAGTAGCTAAAGAAAAAGAAGATGAACCACACAAGAAAAGATCAAAGAAAAATTATGTGTGTGTGCCATAGATTCCAAATTACTCATCCCTTGAACAAAACACAAAGTAATCATACACCTTGCTATTGTGGTGCTCTTATGGTTGCCCATCATTGGATGAAATAATGCGATGTCACTAATCAAAAAAATGGACTTGATCTTGATTTTGAAGCAACAAGCTAATGACACATTAACCACACCCTACACTTAGGATTCATTGTATCCTAGGTTAGTTACCTCATGTCCCAATCTCTGCAATCTCTTCTATGACTCATTTCAACTCACTGTCTAAGTATTTTCTAACTTGTGTCTTATGTGGCATAGAATTTATACCTCATCGTAGTGGTATTTAACATGTGTGTGTTTTGTTGCATTAGTGTAGATTACATTTAACCCTTCTAGTGCCTACAGACATTTTAAGGTGTGGTTACGCAAGGGCATTATAGGTTGGAACCTACTTTGGGGAGGACCCACTTGCGTGACTTTTGTAATTTGTACTTGTTGCACACCACCACATCATTTTATACCCTCCAAGTACTTCATTGCCAAATTTATTTTTTTCTTTATCATCATTTTATCAAACATTCCTCAAAACCATTATACATCCTTTTATGTGTCACCTAAACAAATCAAGTCCGACATTCAACTTTTAGGACAACTTCCTTGAAAAATTTCTAACTCTAAAATCACACTAAGTAAAGAATTCAACATTTATTAAAGGAAATGAGTAAGGTATGAAATAATTGAACTTCTTGTAATAACCTTACTAACAATTGATCTTTGTGTGATTATAGATGGGTCCTAAAAGAGGACAACAAGGAGGACCTTCTCAAGGTGCAACTGAACGCCTAGGAGGAGGCAGAGGCAAAGGACCTCATGCAAAACATGTAGATCAGGATGCACAATCATTCAACATCCATCAGGAAACTCCTATCACTGCACAATCTAGCCAAGCAAAAGGTGGAGAGGTCAAGGCTCGAGCCTATGAAGAGAAATGACGGCTATTTGTAGCATGGCATGTCAAGGCCAATCAAGTGTTCGCGTAGCTGCCATGTCCATGGGGAGTGTTGACTCCATCACACATTGGAACATCAACATAGACAACTCATAATCCTTGGATAGAAGAGGAGAAACATCAAGCACTTCTTCAATGGTATCAATCTCAGAAGCCTAGAGCGTAGGACAAGGAAAGGCACCCATGGAGGAGCCATCCCCACCGGGAAGCCCATGAGCTCCACAAGTTTTATCTTTTGTGTTTGTGTCCAAATTTTTTTTAGTCCCACATTACAGCATGAAACAGTCCATGGTCATTCAATAATCTCATACCTATCCCCTGTTTGTAATTAAATGAACTTGTTCCTCACTTTCTTTGACTTAAGGACGAGTTGTTATTCAGTTGTGGGGGTATGATGAATCGTGGTTTGTTAGGTGCTGATATTAGATCCTTGACATCGAACCCTTGACATTAGACCCTTTACATGGGACCCTTGACATCAGATCCTTAATATTGGACCCTCGATATCGGGTACACGATATTGGGGCCTAGATAACGATATCGGATACACGATATTGCGATTCTTGTGTAAGCCTATAAATACACCTTTGGGCACATAAGAAGGAGTGTTAGAATCAATTAGTATAAATTAGAGTCTTTTTGTTCATTTTTAGTTCATCTCAACTCTTCCCTAGTGCATGCCTGCAGTGTGATGATTGTAATTATATGGAACCTTTCTTCAAGTGTGACGTACTTGGACACATACATGACCGGCAATAAAGATCAAGATTACTCCATCATTGCAGCATTCACTTAGTTTTAATTGTTTAATTGTTATTGTTATTTATGGCTTTCTTAATTAATGTTTCTTTACCTTCCTATACTATCCCTGTTATTAAATGTGAAATAAGTACAACTTAATCACGAGCATTTAAGTGTGACGACTTGGTAACCCAGTAGCGTATCTAGAAGTGCTCAAGTAATATATGCATGGTAATCCCAGAAGTAGTACACAAGGTCCAAGATGTGTACGGATGATTAGGGATAGATGCTCATCGCACATAGGCTAGCTTAGATTCTCTTCTCCCACTCCCTCTCAGCTTAAAACAAAGCTATTTTCCATTGCCTCTAGGAGTAGCACTAGTTTAGACCCACATCATACACCTCACTCTAGACTAAACCATATGTGACAAAGAAAATACTAGTCTAGGTGGGAAGACAGTGAACTGCAATCAACGTGTAACTATCTAGATACCACAACTAGCCCATCCACGAAGTTCGACCGGATCGTGCATGAATGCTTGTATTCATATGGTTGAGTGTAGGGGTACCTAGCCACTCATCAGTAGTGAATCTTCTTACCAAAACTCTATTAGAGACATAGCATGTAACATTGATCATTTCAACCCAAAAGTGATAAGGACTATATTTGTTATTCAAGATAGTTCTCCTCATTTCATTTAAGTTCTTGTTATTTCTTTCTACAAGACCATTCTATTGAGGAGTCTAGGAGTAGAAAATTGATGTAGAATGTCATTCATCTAACAATATTGTTTAAATTTAGCATTCTTAAATTCTCCGCCATTGTCACTTTTGATGACATTGATACCACAACTATTTTCATTTTGTATTTGATTATGAATTTTCATAAAATGATCAAAAACTTCATCCTTGTGATATAAGAACACAGCCCAAATAAATTATGAAAAATCAACAACAATAGTTAGAAAATATCTTTTCTTTTCTAAACTAAGAGTTTGAAAAGGACCAACCAAATCCATGTGAAGTACATCTAAAGGATGAGAGGTAGAGATATAATTTTTCTTATCAAACCTTACCCTTGTTTGTTTTTCTTTCTAACAGGCTTCACAAGTATTCAAAGAGAAATCCTTTAGTTTGGGTAACGTGTGAACCATCTCTTTTGAGATAAGGATTTGAAGAATATCTTTGTTTATGTGACCTAGTTTCCTATGCCACATATGGCATGTGGATCCTAGGATCCACCCTCCACATCACTTAAGTTTACCACATCAACTGTGCCAAAATTTGGCTTATAGTTGTTTTGTGAACCAGTTATCCTCTTTATTGTTTGCTATCTTCCAAATATAGCTAAGGCCTATGGGCCCACAAATTAGCCAAGGTTTCATTGTTGTGGGGAGGTGTCAAACCCCAAAAAGAAGTTTTATTAATATTAAAAGAGTATCAAGTACATTAACCACATTAAGTCACAAGGTTAAAGGGAAGGGGGAACTGAGATAACTATGAATGAGACTCAGGAACAACCTTATAAATAATCGATCACTAAAGGAGGAAACCTGATCTGGGGCACTACCAATCATCAACACAAACTGACTCATTACAAGAGAGAATGACATAAATTTAGATGAGGCGGAGAGCACTCAGTAAAGGATAGAGAGACTTCCAAATGATGACTCCATACAACTTAAAGAAGGGAAGCTTCCTTGCAAAGATTACTAATGAAGAGCATTGCTTGAACACATGGGTCTTTCCCAAGGCTACAAGAGATGAACCAATTGATAACTATCTAGGTTGAACTTGGATGCTTGAGATGTGAGTTGGAGATGAATGAGGCAAAAGATCTGCAACTTCTCCAACTTGGTAACCTAACATTTATTAGAATAATCTGTCCTTTGAAAAATAAAATTACATTTGTGCTTCCAAATATAATATAAAATAATAGGCCTAATAACTTTCCACAAAAAATTAAAATTAGCAGAAGTAATGACCAAAAAGCCAAATATGGCATCATCTTAAGATAGCTTGCATGATGGAAAAACTTTGGAAGCCCAATCCCACATGTGTTAAGCAAAGGGACAATGTCAAAACACATGAACAAAGTCATCTTGTCTACCACAAAGAGGGCAATTAGGACTAGGAATCCCTATATATTCTAAATGTTTACCAATAGGTAGACTTTGGTGGAGGAGACACCAAAGGAACTTCTTAATTTTGGGGAGGGTCAGTAGTTTCCAAATACATTGGAAGAGGGGGATCCAAAATTTTACTGACTCTTGTTTGTGCCAAGACTTATTACAACATTGAATGATCTTGAATGGGTCTTGCAAAAGGTGAAAGGGGATAGATGGCTGGTAAGGCAGGAGTTTTACCCCATGAAGCCATTAAAGGCCATGAAAGGTGCTTTGCACCATAACATCTAGTTGCCAATGACCATGGAGAAAGGTGTAAATCTGGGTCAAGAAATGGTTCATTACATCTAACTCCTCATACAAATTATTAAACTCAACCCCTGAAATCCATTGACTAGACAGCCTAAGATAATTCAAAGAAATAACACCCTTCCAATATCAAGAGGTAGCAACCTTAGCATTTGTGATGGCAAGGGGAGCAGACAACAAAGGTAACCACCAGGGACACAACTTAGAGAGGATAGTAGGGTTGATCTTAATGTTAGTCCAATCAATATAATAGTGTAGAATTTGCCAGGTCCCCCAAATGCTTTTGAAAACATGAGATCCAAGAAGAATGATAGTAATGGGGGAAATGATCTGATTGACAAAATAGATGCCTTTCTAGAAGGGCTTGTTTTTAGAAAATGCTTGATGAAATCTTAATTGGAAAAGGATCCCAACAATATCTGGGGCATCTAAGTGTTGTACCAATCACTTAGCAACTAGGGTAATTCCCTACTTAAAGGAATTCAAAAGACCTAAGCCATCATTATTCTTGGGGAGAGTAACAATATTCCAAGCGACGCGATGGAATCCTTTCCGAGAATCTTTGCAGGACCACATGAAGTCACGAAATAATCGTTCTAGCTTCTGGTAGGTAGCTTGGGAGGGGGCCCAACACAAAGAGTAATACACATGGGTTGACATACATATGGACTTACATACGAGGTACTTACCCATGAGTGTGAGGGGTTTAGTCTTCCATTTGTCAAGTTTCTTTTGAATCTGATAAATAGCCTGCTCCCAAAGAATAGAGATTGAACCTCTAAAATAGAAAGAGATTCCTAGAATCTTAATGATGTCTTGATCCTGAAGCCACTTCCAATTATAGTTGGTCACATGTTTATAATTGCTAGTAAAGATATAAATAGAGGATTTATTCCAATTAATAGTGAAGCCTGAGAGTGTGTAATATTGCTCCACCCTTGATAAGAGGCAGTGCAAATTAGCAGCAGTATTTTGAACGATTAAAAAGGAGTCATCAGTGAAGTGTATATTAAGAAGCTATTGTTGAGATGAAGCTGTTTGAATGTCCTGGTTTATTTGATGACAAAGAAAGTCAGCTACGATGATAAAGAGATAAGGGACGAGAAGACAGCCTTGTCGCATTGACCTTTATATAGAAAAGGGAGAGGTAATGCTGAAGGTAGTGGCTATTCTTGTGATAGCATATGAGAAAAAGCATTTCACCATATGTAGGAACTTAGGTCCAAAACCAAGTTTGATCATGGTTTACAAGATAAAGTCCCACTTTATGTTGTCATAAGCCTTGGCATAATCAAGTTTCACTAGGAGAATATCTTGTCCATCATCCTCTACCCACTCGAGACCTTCCTACACCACAACCACATTGTCTAAAATATATCTACTAAGGACAAATCTTTTTTGTTGAGGAGATATGATTTGGCCAAGAATTTTTTTTCAACCGTAAGGCTAAGCACTTGGCCCAAATTTTATATACCACATTGAGAAGAGTTACGGGATGCCAATTGGAGATATAGGTAAGATCCCTAGACTTAGGGAGGAGATGAATAACCCCTCGATTTAGATTGGACCCAAGGGAACCAATTAGGATAGCCTCATTAATGACCTACAGAAGATCATTTTCCACCAAATCCCAATGAGTTTGAAAAAATTCCATAGGGAAACCATCATAACCAAGAGTCTTCCCATGACTTAACTTGAAACAAGCCACCTATAGCTCCACCATAGTGATATCAACGTCAAGACTTTGTAGCATGGTGGAATTGATAAGGCGAGGATAATTGGGGGTGGCAACCTCAAATGAAGAGATGTCCATAGGGGTAGCTGCAAAAAAGGTTTCGTAGTGGTTCTTAAGAAAAGAGAGGATACTGTTGTGGTCGGTAATGGTGGTACCATCACTAGAGACTTTGTCTATAGAATGCGAAGGAGAAGCACTATTAAGATACTTAAAAAATTCCTTGCAATGTTCATCCTAAATATTTAACCAAGTGAGTTGACTTTTAGTTAAGGCACTTTGTGCTCGGTACACTTCTCAATGTTGAAAGCTAATCAAGCTCTAGCTAGCTCCTCGTGAACTAGAGTGTTAAAAGGATCTTGAGCTAGTCTATTAGTGAGATGTTCAATAGTGAGGTGAATGTTGTTGTATTCTTGTCTGACCCAAGTACCCACTACTTTATCATACGGACAAGCAAAGTTCTACACTTGACAAGAAGCGCAATGCCACCAGTGAATCCAACCCACCTAATTTAGGGGCCTAGGTTCAACATTCTAAAGGTTAGATAGAAGAAGTTGGGAAAAAGGGGAAGAAAAGTAGTTGTTGTGTAGTCAGAAAAGATGGAATTTTTGTTTGTTAGGGCTACCATGAATCTAGATAGATATAGAAATAGGAAGATGGTCTGATAAGGTAGCATGGTGATGAACCGTAGTAGCAAAGAAGGCTTTCCAAAAAGAAAGGATGAAAAAATAGAACCTATCTAACCTGCTATAGATGCAAACCTACCCAAGATGAAGATTGCTCCAAGTAAATCTATTGAGGGGAACGCACATAGAGGCATTCACCTTGTTAGAAAGGTAAAACCTTTTCGTAAAGGTGAACTAGTTCTGATACTCAAAATTGGGCAATTGAAAAAACACCCCTCCGAGCTTATATTAAGGGAATTCAACCATATTAAAATTGTCTCCAAATATCCAAGGCATTGGGGGAAGAGAATTTGAAAATTCTTGCTAAAGGAGAGCCCATTCTGTAAAGTCATTTGGGGCATATATCAAGCAAATACCAAAAGGGCCATGTAAAGAGGAGAAGGTGGCCCAGGAAACTCTATGCCCAAAATCAGAACCACTTTGAATGATTTTATCTTTGTAGTAGGACAAGAGGAGAATGGCAGCTACTATTTTCCCACTCGCATGGGACGTCGCTAAAATTTAGGAGTGAGGAAAAAACCAATGGACAAAAAAAGATACAAGATCAAATGAAATCTTAATTTCTTGAAGGAGAATGAAATCAAAGGCTATATTAAGACTGGAAAGAAAGTTGCCTGATTGCTTTCGTTGAAGCCACCAAGCAAGGCCTCGAACGTTCCATGATAGGAGGTTCATGGGAAAGTGAGGGGCATGTCAATTGAGAGGTCAACGAAAGGCTCAGAAGTCAAAATACCAACTTCCATTGTTCCTAACAGGAGGGCAAAGGAGTTGTTGGTAGAGGCAAGGGCCACGGAAGTGTTCAGTGGAGAGGAGATGGAGAGTGGAGTATAACAAAAAGAAGCTTTGACTCATTTCCTTTCACTGTTTGCCACAAACTCCTTGGTGAGACTCGATATCGCATGCACCGCGATATCACGGCCATCACGATATCGCATCCCATGCGATATCACGTACATGATATCGCGGTTTGCCGCCAAATCTATAAATAAGAGGTGGCACTCCCCTCATTTACCATCCTAGGCTTGAAGTAGGGAAACTCTGGCAGTTTGATCACTCCAGAGATAGAATATTTTCCATGTGCCCGTAGTAGGAGTCCCCAAGTGAACAGATCTTTATTCGAGTAGCTTTGTACCTGAACACAAGTTGTGTACAGCAATAAAGACGAGCTTTGTGGATAAACCTTGCAGTGCATGGAATAGGTTTATTACATGTTATTTCTTACTTGTTATTTATTACCTGCATTAGTGAGGCATGAGTACGACTTAATTACAAGCATTGACGAATGTGTACGGCTAATCAAGGAATCGACTACTCATCACGATTAGTCTCTCTCACCCTTATCTCCTAGAATGTGGGATGAGTACGACTTGATTACAAGCATCTACAGATGTGTACGGCTAGTTAAGGAATTGGCTGCTCATCACGTTTGGGCTAGTTAAGTGCCTCAGTATGACCACTTCAAGCACGTGCGTTACATGTGGTGATCCCAGTAATGATTAGCATTTGGTAGCCATAGTTGCATAGTTCAGGGTGTGTACGGTAAGTGGGAACGGATGCTTACGCTAGTTTATTTAGACTTAGTCCTTAGTTAGAGTTAGTTAGCTCTCTCAACCCTTCACCTTGATAGCATAGGAGAAAAACCATAAAAGACCATATAAATCATATACCTCGGACTTACTTAACCATACACCGTGACAACAAGTAAGTCTGGGAAGACAACAAATGATTAACCCCAAGTGTTCCATGGGGCGTTTAGGCATTTAGTCTATGGAGTTCGACCGGATCGCGCATGCTACGCTCGTTTCATATGGTTGAGTGTAGGGGTACCTCGCCACTCATCATTGGCACCGTTGCCGGGGACTAAGTGTTTGTGTGCCGAATAGAACATAAGGGATATCACTCACATCGTTGTGAGCCTTAACGAACCTTCGGGTTAATCAAGATAAAATTTTATATAACGGTAAATTAGCACACCAATAACAATGCCTTCTTCTCATAAGAACAACTCACCACCTAAGGACCACACACGAGACAGTCAGCAAGATAAAACACATAACCAAAATCAGCCAAGTCCTAAACAATATAAGATGACATATACTCATCCCGATGAGTATATTCCTAATTTTACTTTTATTCCCCATCAGGACGAGCAGCTGCGGTGGAGAGATTTGCAAGGTAACATTGTGTTACCCCCAGATCGATCGATCTCTCACATGCTTTTCTGTGCCTTGGCACATATAGGCATGACCGAGCTATACGTTGAATACGTTGCGGAAGATTTTGACATGAGGGATTATTATCCCATAGATGCCCAACGTATGAGAGACTTAAGGAAGGAGAGTCAACATGCACTATTGAAGGGCAAGGTCCCGCATGTCCTTAGCGAAATAAAAGATGAGGAACCCCTTATCATGGGTTCTTTAACAAATGATGTTTTCCCTCCTAACAACGATGAGGAGGTTGGGTATCAGAATCTACGATCAACGGTACATAACCATGGTTCTGATGCCTATGAACACCAACTATTCACAGAGGGAACAACCACTTATGCTAAGGACGGGCACTTAGATCATCACCATGATCAGGGCAGTAGCAGCCGAAGAGAAGGCAAGAAACATTGTCATGACGATGGTTCCCCTTCTTCTTCCCCTTCTTCACATCACTCACCCTCTCCTTCCACATCTGGGCGCAGCCACCATGAACATAAAGGTGAGGATAAAAATAAGAAGGATGAAAGACCTCGACAGGAAAGTCGAGAGAGAGGACAAGGGCAAGGACATAGGGAGAGTAGGGAACAATGCAAACATCACAGGCATCATGAAAGAGATGATCATGACGAACCCCTACTCGCAACCCAAAGTATGCTTGACATAATGAAGGCAGTTAGGATTCCCACAAGACATTTAAACGATAGTCAGATCAAATGATTAGACATGAACAACATCCCACAATTTGAAGGGGGATATAATGCTAATCCGCAAAATCATTTACAGGCATTCCACGATGCCTGTGCCTTGCAGAATATAGAAAATGAGTGGCAAAAACTGAAGTTGTTCCCAAGGACACTCACTAAAGAAGCAAAGAGCTTGTACCGGTCCTTAGAACAGGAAACCATCAAGAGGTGGAGTACGATGCTAGAACTGTTCAACGAAAAGTATCAAACGTACTCCAGAGTGTCCAATTTGCATAAGTAGATCCAAGGCTAGAAACAAAGTACATATGAACCCTTGGATGCTGCCATCGCCCGCTACTACACATTGTTACATCGTTGCCCAGGCCATGGGTACACTCAACGAGATCAACTTCGTCACATCGTGGATGGGCTAAGGCATGAAACTAGAAGAACCCTTGGAACTTATGCCCAAGGGAGACTCTCACAGCTTAGAGCCCATGAAGTACATAGCTTGTTGGAACAAGTAGCAAAAGAAGAGGGTGAGCTACGCAAAAGAGAAAATGCAGAAGAATACAACCGTGATCCCTTCCTTCGAAAGAAGGGAGTGAAATTTTGTGATGAAGAGGATGAGTCACCAATCGAAGAGTTGGTGAACTGGAAAACCTTGCCAATCCAAAAATTAACAACAAGAAATAACGGCTAAGCTAGCTGACGTATGGAGTTCCTTAGACTCTAAAATTGAAACTGTCTTAAAAATTGTAGAAGAGTCTAAGGTTGAACAAAGTAGTGACAAAGGTAAGAAAAAGTGGAGAGATTTAAGCCCTGCACATAACAAGGGTAAGGGAAAAATCACTAACTCTGATGTGGCTGAGGACTCTGACACAGACGATGATGGTGGATGTGAGATCTGCCACTATGACCATCCTAAGGGATGTTGCCCCATCATCTCACATCTACCGGAGTCTGGGGTGTAAGCGCTTGATCTAAGACTCAACCAACGGCAAACACCCCGAAGGTTACCTTATCCACAAGGTAACCCAAGGCAGTTCCACCAACCACTAATGTATTATCCAAGTGGAACTCCACCACAACCCATCAGATAGCATCAGCAGTGGCAAAACCCACAGTCATGGGGGATGCCATCGCCGAAACATCAGTACCCTTACTGGTAGCCTGACCCTTATGGATATTATGTGTAGCAGCCGATTTCTCCAAGTGACTCTATGAGTCACACAACCCCCAACCGTCACTACCAAGTTCGGGAGTACTTCAGAAGGACTCCTTCTCCTCCGGAAGACACTCCATACCCACACCATCCTCCTAATTCATCCGCACCTCTTCCACCACAAGTAGTTCCCATAACACCTCCTACTCCAACAATGCAAGGGGAAGTTCCTCCTCAACAACAGCAACATCATGCTTCCATAGCTATAAATATCCAACCTGCTACTGGTTCTGACAACTGTAAAAAGAGAAGACTCTACTTCAGAACCAAAAGCCTAGACAAACTCTCGCAACAACAAGCGGTTGGGCCCATGTACACTCCTCCACCATCTAACACTTCGGAGCACCCTTCTGTCCAAAATCAAAGCTTAATGCATACGGTTATGTTAACGCATACCGTAACTGACTGGATTAAGGTAGGTCACCTTCCCAAGAAACTAACTAACCCTAGGAGTCCCTTAATTTATTTGCAGATCGTAAAAAATGAACCACATAGGGCTCTTCTTAACTCAAGTTCCAGAGTCAACTTAATATCACGAGAGATATATCGTCCCAACTTAAGAAGAGTAACATTCAACTAGAGTTGGTAGACCAGNCCCCAACTTAAGAAGAGTAACATTCAACTAGAGTTGGTAGACCAGTCCATCACCATTCCCTTGGGATTGGTGGAGGACATCATTACCATTGTATGTGTTTGGTCTTACCTAGCTGATTTTTTGGTGATTGAAGTGAACAACAACGAAGGGGACTTCCCAATTATAATGGGAAGGGCATGGCTAAGTACAGTAGACGCATGCCTTAGGATCCACGATCTTTCCCTGGAAATCTCTAAGATAAACATTTGTGGAAAGATCAAGAAAAGGAAAGTTCCATGCATCACATACAGTGATTCATCAGGTGATGACATGGAGGAAATGCCTCCATGTAACAGGTGTGCCCACGAAACTTTGAACCAAAGATGCTTGTATGTAGCAACCACACAAGAAGTAGTAGACACCCTGTGGTTGACAGCTACTCGAAGGAGTAGAAAAATATGCATGGAACAAACTGAGGAAACCCATGCCAACAATGAAGGCATAGACACATTGGAATATGAGCGTCGCCAACTTCCACCCCTTAATCTAAGATCATCATTTGGAAGAAGTTGGACACTTTTAAGAAACTCAAACAGGTGCTTATTATTTTAAATCTCTCCCTTTCCACTCAGTCATGGGGGAGATGGCCACCTATGCTAATCATATGGGGCCCTCAATTCTTTTTCGATTTTTGTTTTACACGTTTTTGTTTTACACATTTTTGTTTTACAAATTTTTTTAACTTTTCTAGTTTTTGTTTTACAACATCATTATAGTTTTCCAATTTTTTTGTATGTGTGTGTTCCACCATGTGAGTTTGTCCCATAATAAGTGTTCAGAATGATGGTATGAACTGTTTTCATATTAATTGCTAATGTTTGGTTTTTACCTTTAAGTCACAATGTTGATACTAAGGTATGTTTCTTTTGATATGGCAAGCAATGAGATCACTTCATCCATCCATCCACCAATTTCTATGGTTAATCTCAGCTTGGAAATGTACAGTTCCCTTCTAATAAGAACTTTAACGAATCGGTGACTGGGTATTTCTCAAACTAAGGAAAGACTCAAGGATTGAAAAGGGTGTGACTTCAAGGGAACTTGATGCTTTTGTGTTGGTCATTCTCTTGGGTGCTTGAATGTTTCTTCTTGAGTTTTCTGCCGTTTCGATGTTACCCAATTATTGAAAGCTAAGACAATAAAAATAAAAAGTCTTTGCATGGTGTGGTTCTCACGCATAAAAACACAAAACACAAAAAGAAAAGTGAGAATTCAAAAGCACACCCCTTAGACAAAATAAACTTGGGCTACACGCACTGGTTATGGAACCAAAAGTGTTCCCTCTAACTCAGGCCCTTCTCGCTTCCCATTTTCTCATTTGTTTCGTCGGAATGGTGGTGACTCTTGGGGAAGGAATTCTTGTTATTCAAGAGGATGGTTTAGCCAAATGCATTGATGCGAAGTTACTGGATGTGGTTGGTTTTGAGGCCAGAGTTGGAATGAGACTTGCCAAGTCACATTAATCATGAAACACACAAGGGGCTGTACACCACCTTGTTCTTGGGATTCCATTCCATTCTCTTCTCTCCATCCTTCTCTCCATTGTTCACCTCATTGCCGGTTGTATCATTAGTGTATATATTTTGGTTGATGCATTGTTTTCTTTTTGGTAAATTCTTGTGGTTAAGACTTTAACTCTTGTTCAAAATGACATTCCCGGAGCCTACAAACTCTTTGAATGTGGGTTTGTTAGGGCATTAAGGGCATGAGCCTGCTTTGGGGAGGACCCACTAAAATTCCTACTTAGAGCATTAGTTAAATTCTTTCCCTTAACATTTTGCAATTACTTTTATTTTGTTCATTTCCATCTTGACATCCATTTCATCGATGCCATATTTGTCCCTTTTTATCTATCTTTCTTACTCCTTTTCTTTCTCCATTCTAACGCTACCAGAGGTTCACGATTAGTCATGGGGGTACGGGGCCCACTTTTTTCGATTTTCTCTTAACCCCGAAATTTTTGATTTTCTTCTTAACGCCTACACCTTCGGTAGTCATCAGTAATATATCTCCTGATCCATATCAACCATACCACAACCTAGCCAATGAACTTACACCAAAGCAAGGTATCAATTACATGATAATTCAGTTGCCCTTGCTAATTAAGATTGTGTTGTGTATGCAGATGGCGATCATACAAACAACAGATTGGATCTAGAGCAAACACTTGGAATAGAGTAGCATTGAAGCAACTATGCAAGGAGCAAGATCGATGGCACACTTATGGATGGACAACGAAGGCGCAATCTTGGCGTTGGCAGCAACAACACTTCTTTCTCTCTCTCTTTCTCAGCTGCCAACAAAGGCCTGATGTCATTGTAATAAGATGTTCACCCTTGTTGTCAGGAACACCAGTTTTTTCAAGTCTTGTAATGATGATCCGTTCACATGTNGGAACACCAGTTTTTTCAAGTCTTGTAATGATGATCCGTTCACATGTCATCTCATTAGTTCCATTCCCCTCAATAATTCCATACCTTCCCGATATTATTGTAAGGAACTCGAGGACGAGTTTTCATTCAATCATGGGGGTATGATGAGACGCGATATCACATGCACCGCG
>MNCI01002198.1:371690-389272 GCA_015680685.1 Gnetum montanum
TTACGTGTGGTGATCCCAGTAACGATTAGCGTTTGGTAGCCACAGTTGCATAGTTCAGGGTGTGTACGGTAAGTGGGAACGGATGCTGACGCTAGTTAATTTAGACTTAGTCCTTAGTTAGAGTTAGTTAGCTCTCTCAACCCTTCACCTTGATAGCATAGGAGAAAAACCATAAAAGACCATAAAAATCATATACCTCGGACTTACTTAACCATACACCGTGACAACAACAAGTCTGGGAAGACAATGAATGATTAACCCCAAGTGTTCTATGGGGCGTTTAGGTATTTAGTCTGCGGAGTTTGACCGGATCGCACGTGCTACGCTCGTTTCGTATGGTTGAGTGTAGGGGTACCTCACCACTCATCACTCCTCAACTAAGACAAAGTGCTTAACTACCTTCGAGGGGATGACCTATGCTGAGGTGTGAGTACCTGACTGTGGTTTTTGTAGCTTGGAGGGGTTAGACTGAGAGGAGGATTGTGGAGCTATAGGGGAAGGAGATCCAAACCTAAAGGATTCAGAGGGTGGGCACGATGGTGTGATTGGGAAATGAGTTTTCTGAGATGCTACGAGTTGTTTCTTCCTGGCTAAGAAGGGACACACCAATAGATGATGTTTGGCCCTATGACAGTAGCTACACAAGTTTGAAATGTAAAAATAGTTTATTTCTTGGATGAAGAGTTTTCCATCGCCAGCAAGGGTTAATGAGGTCTTCCAAAGAGCTATATCAAGTTCAATACAATAACAGTGAATTTGAGTTCTATTGATCACCGTACAATGATAAAAAATAATAGAACCCAAAGTGCTTACAATGTCTCTTTCAACAAATGAAAAAATAAGTGGAAGATTGGGCAATTTCACGTAACAGGAATTGTCTTAAAGGTTGGGTTGTTAACATTAAAGTCAAATCTCCAGGTGTATGCAATTAGGGTTGCATTTCGTGTTAGATTTTAATAGAGAGAGCCTTCTTGACTTGAGAGGAGAGGCATTAGATAGTTCTACCAAAATAAAGTTTCGGGGCATAGTATTGAGCCTTAGAAACTTGAATGCCCTAAGGCTGAAGGAGGCTTTAGACTTGAATGTTAATGCTTGGAGACCTTAGTAAAAACCCCACAATTTGGAAAAAAAAATAAAATGTGTTGCAAAATCTTTAGAACCTGCATCAAAAATATCATAGGTGGTAGAAGGAAGTCAATTTGAGGTGAGGTAGAGAAACTTCGTGAGGGAGAGCAGAACTAACGAATCCACCATTACAACACATCAACCTAAGAAGCAAGCACAACAATAGCAAGAACAACAACACCACAACTGTAACCGCAAAGGAAACCCCCAGCCACCAGAAAAGCCCACCGCTACAAGGACACCCTGCACAGCCAGCGCAACACAGCAAAGCCCCACACTGCCACTTCACAGCAACAACACAGAGATGCCCTGCTGCAGCCCAAGACTGCCATGGAACCACAGCACCGCAGCAAAGAAAACCAAACCACGCCACTTCACAGCAACAACACAGAGATGCCCTGCTGCAGCGCAAAACTGCCATGGAACCGCAGCAAAGAAAACCAAACCACAGGAAGCTGCCACCACAACAATTGCAACAATCATAGAGAGAGGTGACGCAGCGCCCACCATGGGCTAGGCCCAGAACGCAAAGGCCCTGGACAGCACGGCAGAAAGAGAAGAACTGCGAGGCAAAACCCTGGACAGCCAAGGTTTCATTGTTGCTGCGTGTACATATGATTTGCCTGGACTACACATTCCATTTTGTATTTTCTTTTTCATTAATAGAAATCTACTTTTGAGTGTTGTTAAGAAAAAAAAGAGGAACTTGCTACCACCTGCTAAGATTCTCTAGCCTCCAATATTCTGTTCAAAGGCCCCACTTTCACTCCCATTTTCTAAATATGTACCATCCATCTCCTGTCATTTTTACATTATACCTCCATTTCAGCTTTTTCTGTTGCGCTTGCGTTCATTCGCAGCCCTTTTGTATCTCTTATTGTTGTAACAGATCTCTCTCATCAACTCTCCATTTACATGGGCTCTATCGGAGGATTCTCCTTGCTGCAGACGCTCACTCTTTCTGTGAAAGGTAATCCCCTGAAAATGATGTTGTAGACAAGTAGCGGCAATGGATTGCTGCAAACTAGATCCCCATCACATGGAACAGCCCCGTGGGCAGACCTCTTACCAAAGTGCACAACAGTAGCAGAATTGGATTTTTGGTTTGGCTTTCTGGTTTTCTTTGGAGGTGACAGAAGGTCTAGAACAACGGTTGACTTTCAATATTTTTGAGTTTTGGATGGATTGGTTGCTGCAATCGGGAAACTATTCTAGACTTTGGATTTTTCGGTGGCTTATGATTTTTATAACAAACAAGGACTTACAATGATATTGTAACTTTTTAATATAGAGCTTTATGAAATGGGCAACAGATTTTGGCCTTTTTCCCTCTTGACAAAACAATGACTTGGTAATTGCACCGTTCGGTTATGAAGGCGTTGCAAGAATTGGAGTAATGGTTTCTTTCTTACTTTGTTAACAAACTGAGGCTTTTAACAGCCGGGAATGGGAGTAGGCTCCTTTATAATTTTTTGCAGCAAAACAGAGACTTGGAGATCTACAAACTGAAGTTTGCTTCGAATCTCATTTCACACAAGCAGCAAATTAACCACCCCTAAATCATAATGACCAGATTTTTTCATCACCATTTTTCCCAGATCTATATCGTCTGGTCTGGTACCCTTTGTCTAAGCTTGAACAGCGGAAGCAAATTCTCTACGTTTAAATATTTCAACAACATTTCCATACCATGCATATATTTTATTTTTTTAACACATACACTTCCTCTTACATGTAGCATTTTATGGGATTGAATTTAGAGATGAAACAAGGATAAAATGATTGAAATGCAGGTGGAACAATTATAAGGCTAAAATCAATGAAACTAATATTATAGAACCTATTTCGTGGATAAAGATGCATACATTAAACTAGAAAGAAATCATTAAATACAAATAAAATGGAGGTAAAATATAATAATATTATAGAATTTATTTCGTGGATAAAGATGCATACATTAAACTAGAAAGAAAGCATTAAATACAAATAAAATGGAGGTAAAATATAATAACTTTTGTTACTATAGCTTGGGGTGTTGTAACCCAAACTAATTGTAATATAGGAATACCCTTAGATATATAATTTAGCATTGCCAACTATCAAGTCTAAGAGTCTTGCCATTAGGCTAACACCTCATTGTTTATTATTATAGCTTGAATGAAAATAATGCTTCATACATAATAATTGTCTTAATCTATCTATGATGAGGTGCTTTATGACCACACTATCCTTTCATATTGTTTGATATGGAATTATAGTGAGGAAATGTTTATGGCACTCTTGACTCTACTCCAAAATGAAGGAGGATTTCCTCTCATTTTCTCCTACAATGACCTAAGAGTACACTCAACCTCTTGGAAGAGTTCTCTCTTCTTACTCTCATTATGCTTTTAACTCTCTTGATGATTTTCTTACTTTTCTTCTTCTTGGTTCTTCTTTCGCTTGATGATGATTCTTAGATTAATCGTATAATGACCACATACCCCATTATATAGCTTTTGGAGGGTGGTTAGCTTAACTATGATAGGGTAATTTAAGCCAGGAATAATGTAGGACTAGCCACTAGTATGGTTGTGATTTACATCTTAATGAGATTCTAAAAGGAGATTAAGTGGAGTTTAGGTAACCCATGTAGTCCCAACACATCTCCATATGACAATTGTCTTTAGAGTGGTCCCAACACATGTGAGGGGGAACACTTGTGCCCCTGTGTGGTCCCAAGTAAAAGATGGATGACAAGTAGCAATGGGGACCCATTTTGACATTTCTTTTTTTTAAAAAAATTTGTTTCTTTGATGAGAGGTCATGTCTCCATGATTTTAATGTTTATGGAGTCTTCATTCCTCGTACATTTTTTTCACTTTGTAAGTATCATACTTGATGAATTGTGTTTTTCATATGCTCCAATATTGGAGTGGTCACGATATCAGGTACACGATATCGGGTACTTGATATCACGGTCCAAGATGCAATATCACAAGGTTATTTCGGAGTCTATAAATACAGCCCTCGAGCACACGATTGGGAGTAGTTTTTGGCAATCAAGTAGTGAAACTCTTGCAGTTTGTTCATTTGAGAGTTAGAATATTTTCCAAGAGCCCATAGCAAGAGATCTAAGTGTAATTAGATCTTTATTAACCATTGATGTACCTGAACACACCATTTTGTTGGCAATAAAGATGAGCTCTTTGATTCACCTTACAGCACTTGAGACTTTCTTTCTCATGCATTTATATATATTGTGATTTCATTCAATTTACATTAATGTTATTCATTCAACAATTAATTTTGATTCATTAAGCAATTGATTAAAATACACAAGCATGACCCCTTTGAACATACATGTGACACTTGGTAGCTTAGAAACGGTTAGCGTTTGACAACCTAGTAGTGTTTACATGAAGTTCAGGATGTGTTTGAGAAGTGGGAATGGTTACTTGTGTTTGGCTAGATTAGACCATAGTTTACTTAGCACTTAATTACTCTTATTTTCATTCTTGTTCTACGCAAGTAAATTAATAAAACACAAAATAATAAAAATCTTACGCCATAGTCACACTTAACCATACAATTGCATTTCACAAGTGGTACTAGGAAGACAACGAATGGACAACACACACACACTATTTAGCTCTAGTGTACTTGGTAATTAAAGTCTGTGAAATTCAATTGGATCGCATGTGAATGCTTATGATTCGTATGGTTGGATGTAGGGATACCTCGCTACTCATCATTGGTGCCATTACTGGGGACTTTAGTTCTACATGGGCTATGTAAACCAAGTAAAACATAGTAACCTTGTTGTGCAAACCCTAAGAGTCAAATCTTACAAAAACAAAAATTAGAATTATAATTAAATTAAACCTTAACTGCACACCGCCTACAAGTTTATTAACATAAAATGCCTTCTTCTCACAAGCGTCTATCTTTGCCGAGGGTAAACCAAGTGCCTCAGCAATATCGGGTGGTATATGCTTATCTCGATGAGTATGTACCAAACTTCACCTTCATCTTGCATCAAGATGAAATGTCATGGTGGCGTGACATGGAAGGGAACATTGTGTTGCCACCTAATCGATCTGTTCCAACGATGCTCTAGCTAATTCTCACACAACATAGACTTCAACATCCTCATGGAGAGTACAAGATGCAAGATCTCGATTCAAGGGATTATCATCCCACTGAAGCACAAAGGTTAAGGGATCGTGAGCTGGAGCACCAACACAAGCTTGTGAAGGGAAAGGGGTCAAACACCTTTCCACCTTTGCTTGGCCCATTGGATGGAGGTAACCACTTCTTTGGTGATTCTCCTCTCTTTGACTTTTTTTAGGGGGCCCTCAACCAAAATGTGCAATCCACAATTCATAATCCAGGTTCTGGTCAGAATGGATCCAATGACAAAAATGGATTTGGAGGGGCAAGTCATGATAAGGGGGAAAAAGGAGGTCAAGATCGTGATCATGGTTGCGATCATTGAAGGAAGGGTGATAAGTGTCAATGCAAAGAAAGTTCTCCTTCCTCTTCCCCTTCATCATCTTCTTCTTCTTCACCATCTAGCTCAGATCATGGTTGCAAAGGGCATGACCATGATGGAGGTGATAGATGGGACCAAAACAATAGAAGGGACCATCGAGACAGTCACGACTGAAGGCGTGGATAATCTAGAGAGACCCACCACCATGAAAGAGGGGTTAGTAGAGAACATGATAGGCACCATTTTCATGGCCTTGATGAACCTCTACTTGTCACTCGGAACATGTTAAACATTGCAGAGGTCATGAGGATTCCAATAAGGCATGTAAAAGATAGTAGAATAAAGAAGCTAGATATGAACAACATCCCTTAGTTTGAGGAAGGATATGATGTTGATCCGTAAAATCATCTCCAAGCCTTCCAAGATGCATATGCCTTGCAGAATATTGAGAATGACTGGCAAAATCTGAAATTATTTTCGAAGACACTCATAAAGGAAGCAGAAAATTGGTATTGATCCTTAGAACTAGAATCAATTAGGTGGTGAAATATGATGTTGGAATTGTTCAATGACAAATATCAAACGTACTCTTGAGTGTCCAATCTAAGGAAGCATATCCAAGGGTGGAAACAAGAAAACCATGAGCCCTTGGATTTTGCTATTGGCCAATACTATGCTTTGCTACATAGGTGTCCTAGCCATGGATACTCTCAACTTAATTAACTTCACCATATCATAGATGAGTTGTAGTCTGAAATAAGGAAAACCCTTGGCATCTATGCCCAAGGGAGATTGACAAAGTTAAGCACTCATCGAATCCAAAACTTAATTGAGCAGGTAGCCAAGGAGGAGGAAGAATTGAGAAAGCAAGAAAGTGCAGAGGAATACAATAAGGATTCTTCTATCCAAAAAAGAAGGGTTCGATTTTGTGATAGTGAGGATGAGTTAACTAGAGATGAGGTGGTTAACCAAAAAACCTTACCACTCCAGAAGGTGCAATTTGAAATCATAGCTAAGGTTGACTAGTTATGGAACTCTATGGACAACAAGTTTCAAGCTATCTTAAAAATTGTTGAAGAGTCCAAGAAGCAAAGTGGTAAGCATGAGTGTTGGAGATGTAAGGAAGTTAAACGTGCTATGTCTAAGGGTAAGGGTAAAATGGCTGCAATAGAGATGGTTGTGGATAGTGATTCAGATGATGATGGTGGGTGTGACATCTAATAGTATGAACATCCTAAGGGATGTTGCTTAATTGTGTCACACTTGTAGGAATTTGGAGTGTATGCCTTACATTCACAACTTGCATAAAGGAAAACACCCAAAAGATTACCTTATCCACAAGGTAACACTCAACAATTCCACCAACCATAGTAGTACTATCCAAGTAGAACTCCACTGCAACCCCACAAATTGTACCAGTAGTGGTAGTAACCACAATCATGGGTGCTAGCACCTCCAAGACAATAGTACCCTTATCAGCAGCTAGATCCTTATAGTTACTATATTTAGCAACCTTCATCTCCATAGGATTCCTCTGATCATGTTGCCACTTACCAACCTCACCACTATCCTCCTAAAGTGTACCAACCATCCTATCCAAGGAGGAATGCCACCTACTATCCTCATGCTTCTCCTGTCCTTGCACCTACTCCTCCGTCTCCTACACAACTACCACCTGCTCCATCCATGCAAAGTGAATTGCCTATCCAACCACAACAAAGAAACACTATGAGGGTGGTTAATTTGCAACTGGTTAACCCACCAAGTGGGTCAAAACCACAAACAAAGAAAAGATCCTTCTTCTAACCTCGTAGTCCATCAAAGTCCTCAAATACATTAGTGGTTAGTAACCCTATTCCTCCACCTTCCTCTGTCTCACCTTTATTTGAGTCCCCTTCAAACCAAAATCCCTCTTGAATTCATACTGTAATGTTGACCCATGTTGTATTTGATTGGATTTGAGCTAGTAACCTATCCAGAAAGTTAGCTAATCCTGGGAGTCCCCTTGTATATTTGCAAATGGTTGGGAATGAGCCTTGTAAAGCTCTTCTTAACTTTGGTTTCAGTGTTAATCTGATCTTGCATAAGATGTACATGATGTGGAACCTTCCTCCCTTGAAGAAGAGCAACATCTAGCTGGAACTGCTAGACCAGTCCATCACTATTTCATTGGGACTAGTAGAGCACATTGTAACTACCATTTGTGGGTGATCATATCCCGCTGACTTCCTAGTAATCAAGGTGGAGAACTACAAGGGGAACTTCCTAATTATTATGGAAAAGACATGGTTAAGCACCATTGATGCCAAAATGGGCATTAGAGATCTTTCCTTGGAGATATCTAAAGAAAATGAATTTAGAAAGATTGAGAAGAAGAGGGTTCCATGTATCACGTATAGCGATTCAGGGTGCCCTTGTGTGTAGAAGTTATGGTTAGTGAAGCAAATATCTATCTCTACTTGCAAGCAGTGTGCACTAGAAGCTAAAATCCAAAGATGTCTATATGCAGCAGGCATAAAACAAGAAGGCCCCCAGTGGCTGACAGCTAATTCTAGCAGTAGTACACTGTGCATAAAACCTACTGAGGGCCTAATGTATGAATATGTTGTAAGTATGGATGAACTCAAGTAAGTTCATCACTAGCTCTCTAAAGGAGTAAATGATGATGTCAATTGGAGAGAGTTGGAGATTCCTGATAATTTTAAATAAGAACCCCTTGTATTGAAGACACTACCAGCTGGAATGGAGTATGTGTTCTTGAAAAATGGAAGGTTGGTCATTATTAATGCCAAACTTGCTACAAAACAAAAAAAAATGTTGATGAAGATTGTGGAAAAATGGTTAGTAGCCTTTGCTTGGTCATATTCTGAGCTCACTGGTATAGATCTAAGAATATGATAGCACCAGATATACACTGACCCCACCTTTAAGTGAAATGACAGCCGCAGTGATGTTTGAATCCCAAATTAAAGAAAATTTTCAAAGAGGAGATTGAATAACTCCTCAAGGTAAGATTCATCTGCCCTATCACAGATAGTGAGTGGGTCAGTCCACTCGTGATCGTGCCCAAAAAAGAAGGCAAATGGTGAGTGTGCATCCACTTCCAACTACTCAATATGGCAACTTTCAAAGATCATTTTCCATTGCCTTTTGTCAACCAAGTGCTGGACAACTATTATAGCTTTCTAGATGGTTATAATGGCTATAACCAAATCCAGATTACACCAAAGGACCAGGCAAAGATAACTTTCACAAGTCCTTGGGGGACTTTTACTTATTGTCATATGTCATTTGGTCTATGTAATTCCCCAACCACATTTCAACGATTAGTCCTTAGCATTTTCCAACAACAAATCGGTAGTGGGGTAGAAGTCTTCATGGATGACTTTTCTACCTATGGAGCTACATTTGAGCAAGCACTGGATCGTCTTGAGTAGGTATTGAGGAGATGTGTCAAAACAAACCTTCAGCTCAATTGGCAAAAGAGCGATCTTATGGTCCAGGAAGGCATAGTCTTGGGGCACCAAATCTCAAAAGTAGGAATCAAGGTGAACCCTGAAAAATAAGGGTCATCCAAGGAATAACTCGTCAACTCAAAACAGTTAAAGAAGTGCGATCATTCCTTGGTCATAGGGGCTACTACAAGCGTTTCATTAAGAATTTCTCCAAAATTTCCAAGCTGTTGGTGAAATTAACAAAGAAGGATGCATCATTTTTCTAGACCTCTACATGTGAAACAACATTGCAACAATTGAAGCAAAAGCTTGTTGAAACCCCAATTCTACAAGCATCTGATTAGTCTAAGCTATTTCATGTGATAACTGATACATCAAATTATACTTTGGGGTAGTGCTTATGTAGATGGATGATCAAAAACATCCATATTACATTCACTATGCAAGCCAAAGTATTGTAGGTGCACATCTAAACTACACCATCAAAAAAAGGAATTAATGGCAATGGTGTTCACATTAGAGAAGTTCAGGCACTATGTGCTTGGCTATAAAGTGTTCATGCACACAGATCATAGTGTCATCTAGTTTTTGATGAATAAACCAATGGTGATCCCTCATGTCATATGGTGGCTTGTGATTTTGCAAGAGTTCAATCTCATGATGGTAGATTGAAAAGGTGTAGAAAATGTGGTCGTTGATCACTTATCATGGCTAAGATGGGATGACAAGGAAAAAGAGAGCCCCTTATCTGATTAGTTCCCTGACAAATCTCTCCTTGTAGGAGCTATTAATGCACAAATGCCTAATGAACCAAAATGGTATGACATCATCCTCACTTATCTACTCAAGCAAGAACTACTGCAAGAGCTAGACACTAGAAAGAAACAATAGTTTCTTCACTAGGTCAAGCATTTCATGGAAATTAATAGAAACCTTTACAAAGTCTATCCCGATGGCCTGGTATGCTAGTGTGTCCCTGACATAGATCAATTGCACATTCTCTAGGATGCTCACAAAAGCCTTGTGAGGACCATTATGTTGGGAGATGCACAGCCATAAAAATCCTCATGGTAGAATATAATTGGCCAACAATCTTCAAGGATGCACACCAATTCATTTGCACTTGTGATCGTTGTTAGAGGGATGGTGGAATGATAGCTTGAATGGAGGGCCACAACAATGGATTTAGCCTCTTGAGCCATTCAATATTTGGGGTATTGACTTTATGGGTCCCATCACACCTTTGTCAAATGGAAAGGCATATATCATAGTCACAGTTGACTATTGCACTAAGTGGGTAGAAGTAGCAGCTGTCGCCAATTGTACATCCATACTGCTACTCAATTTGTACAACAAAATATCATAAATAGGTTTGGTATGCCTCATACATTAATTTCTAATAATGGAACTCATTTTACATGTGCCACTTTCCAAAAACTTATGCATCACTTGGGGGTTGAGCACAAACTCACAACACCATATCACCCCCAAGCCAATGGTCAAGTTGAGGTCACTAATCAGGAGATTACAAAAATTCTAATGTGCACCATTAGCAAATACCAAAGGAACTGGAGCACCAAATTAAACAATGCCCTTTGGGCCTATCACTCCACATGGAAGCTTCCCATAGGTTATTCTTCCTATGAGCTTGTGTATGGAAAACTACCAGCAGTACCCATCCAATTCAAGCTTCATACACTCTCTACAGCCTGTGACCTTAACCTGAATCTAAGTCTAACACAAAAAGAATGATTAATGAACCTCAACTTGCTAGATGAAAATCAGTTAATGGCCTTGTCATCCAATGAAATGCATAAGGCATTCAACAAGAAATGCCATGACCTCAAAATAAGAAAAGTTAAGTTTCAGCTAGGAGACAAGGTCCTCTACTAGAATCCTGCACACGCACCCCAACAAATCAAATTTCAAACATTGTGGAAAGGACCTTACATTATTGATGAGACTTTTCCATCTAGGGCCATGATTATCTATAAACTTGACAGCCTAGATAAGAAACAATTAGTCAACACCCAACATTTGAAGCCTTTCCATGAGCTCAAGCCAACCAACTCAACAAACACCTCACTAGATGGGAAACCATGCTCAATCTTTCTAATTTTTCCCTTCCAACTTAGTTGTGGGGGAGATGGCTACCCATACTAACACTTTATACAACTCCTTAGTCTTTTGACTTTTTTGTTTTACACATTTTTGGTTTTACAACTTTGTTTTCATATTCTTTGTTTTACATCTTTGTGTTTTTTAGGTTATTAATCTTTTCTAAGTTTTTGTTTTACACCATCATTAATATATTTGATATTTATTGCATAATATTTTACTTTCTTTTATATTTTCTTATGTTTGATGTGTTTCTCTACTTTTTCTACTAATAAGGTATCAAGTACAATGGTAATGTGCTACTCAATGGTGGTATGTTTCATTTGTAATTTGATTGTTGATGTTTGGTTTCTGACTTTGAATGTCATTACTGATGATTGGGACATGGTTTCTTTTCATGTAACAAGCAGTGAGTCCACATCATCCACATACTCTATGGTTTTTCTTGTTTTGAAAACATGTCAGTCCCTTTTTCATTAATAAATTGGTGACTTGTGTAGTTTCTAGAATTGGGAAGAAATCAAAGGTTTGTATAGGGTATGGCTTCAAAGGGATGCAGTATTCTTCATGCTTTTCTATTTTCCTATGTGCAGGAGTGTTCTCGTGAGCTTCTCACCATTTTGTGTCATTCCACAACAGGAAGTCAAATAAGTCCTTGCATGGTGCAGTCCTCATCGAGAGAGAGAGAGAGAGAGAAGAGATGAGGATTTAAAGCACACCCCTTAGATAAAATAAATGTGAAAACACATGGGTCTTTGCATGGTGTGGTTTCCATTCAAAAAACAACATGGGAATTCAAAGCACACCCATTAGATCAAATAAAAGGGCTACAAGCACTAGTTATGGGACTTGTCTTGTCTCCTTTAACTAAGGTCATTTCTTACTTCCTACTTTCTCTCCAATTTGGAATGCTGGCCATTTCGTGGAAGCATTCTTATGTCTCAAGGGATGGACTAGTCTTATAATGTCGATGCAAAGTCATTGAAAGTGGTTGGTTTTGGTCTAGACTAATGATGAATCCTACTGAGTCATTTAATCACAAACTCCACAAGGCACTTCATGTGACAATAAATAGGAACTCTATTCCATTCTCTCTCTCATCCATCTATGCTTTTCATGCCTCACCTCACTACCGGTTTCATGTTTTGATTTAATGTTTTGGTTTGATGTGTTGGGTTTCTTAGTCAGTTACTTCTAAGCTTTTGTACTTAACTTTCCATAACCATTAATCATCCATGATGCCCACAAACTCCTTGGTTTGAAGTTATGCAAGGGTATAAAAAGGCCTATGCTTGCTTTGGGAAGGACCCACTTGCACATCTTTTGGTTTGGTTAAGTTAAGCTCTTTATCCTTAGACATTTTTACAATTGAATTCTTTTTATTTACCCCATTAATGCCATCCAATTTTGCACATCGTCACAACTATTTTTAGTGAATTCCTTCTTTTTATTGTTGTGAATTTCTATACCTTCTTTCCAATATTCCTTGTGTTAAGCCTTTTCTAAATTTTATGGACTACTTCTCTTACTTAACCCATTCATCAACCTTCCCACTAACATTATCAAGTAATCAATCTATTACAATCATAATTTGGCTAGATAAAATCATTGATGAGACAAGGTATTTAGTTGCTATATGTTACACTTTATATACTAATCCTTGATTTTTTTGTGATTGCAGTGGGGAGCATGGACTAGAATCCAGACTATCTTCACCAAGGAGGATGCAACAATATCACTCACGGGAGATTATCTATAACCACTAGATCTTTTCTGCCTCCCCCTCATTCTTCTGTTGTCAAGAGGGGTTGGATGTTCATTGGCTCTAAGGATGTTCTTTCCTATTGTCATGAACACCCAATTTTGTACACAATTGTAATGTTGTATGCTCAGGCACTTCTGTATTTATCTATTTTCTTTGTGTCACTTTGCATGTTAGTCAAATAGTCCACACCCCCTAACATATTTTGTAAAGGACTTGTTCCTCTTCTTCTGTACTCAAGGACGAGTTTTCATTAAGTCATGAAGGTATGATGAATTGTGTTTTTCATATGCTCTAATATCAAAGTAGCCATGATATCGGGTACATGATATCAGGTATGCAATATTGTAGCCCAAGATGCAATATTGTGCATTCGATATCGCAGGGTTATTCCTAGGTCTATAAATATAGCCCCTGGGCACACGATTGGGAGTAATTTTTGGCAGTCAAGTAGCGAAACTCTTGTAGTTTGTTCATTTGAAAGTTAGAATATTTTCTAAGTTCCCACAGTAGGAGATCTAAGTGTAATCAAATCTTTATCAAGCATTGATGTACCTAAACACACCATTGTATTGGCAATAAAGACGAGCTCTTTGATTCACCTTGCAACACTTCAGACTTTCTTTCTTATGCATTTATATATATTGTGATTTCATTCAATTTACATTAATGTTATTTATTCAATAATTAATTTTGATTAATTTATTCAGCACAATCCCTTCAAACATATGTGTGACACTTGGTATCTCAGAAATGGTTAGCATTTAACAACCCAACAGTGTTTACACAAAGTTTAGGATGTGTCCGAGAAGTGGGAACAATTACTTGTGTTAGGCTAGATTAGACCATAGTTTACTTGGCACTTAATTACTCTTATTTTCATCCTTGTTCTAGGAGAGTAAATTTATAAAACACAAAATAATAAAAATCTTACACCTCAATCACACTTAACCGTACAGTTGCATTTCACAAGTGGGACTGGGAAGACAACAAACGTACAATATGCACACATTGTTTAGCTCTAGTGTACTTGGTAATTAAAGTTTATGGAATTCAGTCAGATCGCACATGAATGCTTGTGATTTGTATGGTTGGGCATAGGGGTACCTCATCGCTCATCAATAATAATTTAATTTAGGTCAAATATATAACACCTTAATTTGTAACAAAATTTTGAATTCCTTTTCCATTTGTTTCCATGTTATATTTATGTTTATAATGACTTTAATAAAACTTCTTCAATATTCTTTGATTTAATTGGCTATTGATTTTGGTTTGCTATGATACCACTTATGATATTTTGTTTCTTGATGTTATAAATTATTTTATATTTGTATGATATAAGCATCATATTTCTTGAATAGTCCATGAGCACATGTGCATTGTTTAAAAGGAGAAGGCAAAAGATTGCACCACCTTTCATTAATTAACAATAAAAAATCAAAAAAAAATATGGTATGGTCATTATCAAGTATCTTCTTATGATACAAAGTCCATTAGAAACAATCTAATATTGCCACCATGGGTAGACTATACTGATTGAAGGTGTAATCAATCCCTTCCTTTTCCACTTCATCCAATTTTCATTACTTGCTATTATTGGATCCACAACTTTACTCATGGCACAACCTTAAAAATAGTGAGCTTAAATGCCATACGTGAAACCCTAAAAGATACCACAAAAAGTCACATCCCTCTATAATGAGGTTCCCTAAGAATTAATTACAATAACTATATCATAATTTTATAACTTTGCTATTAATTAGGAATAGGGATATTAGAAGAAGAATGATAGAATTTATTAGGCATATATCATCTGATGAGACGCAATTCGCATAGGCCGTGATATCGCATCCCCCACGATGTCACATCCCCCGTGATATCGTGTACGTGATATCGCAGTGCACCGCAATTTCTATAAATAAGAGGTAGCTTTCCTAGTTTTAGGTATTAGGAGTTAGAAGTAGCGAAGCTCTGGTAGTTTGACCACTCCAAAGATAGATTATTTTTCTCGTGTCTATCCGTAGTGTGGTGAATGTAATTGTACGGTGTCTTATTCGAGTGTGACGTACTTGGACACGCACATGACCGGCAATAAAGATCGAGATTACTTCATCATTGCAGTAGTCACTTTGTTATTTATTTATTTATTTAACTGTTATTTACTACTTTCTCTCTCACCCTTAAACTCCTAGAATGCAGTATGAGTACAACTTGATTACGAGCATCTAAGGATGTGTATGGTTAGTCAAGGAATCGGCTACTCATCGCAACGTGGAACGAGTACGACTTGATTACAAGCATTTAAGTGTGACTACTTGGTAGCCCAGTGGCGTACCTAGGATCTATGCTTGGTAATCCCAGTGGTAGTCATGCACGAGGTCCAAGATGTGTATGGTTTATCAAGGAATCGGTTGCTCATCGCACTTAGGCTAGATTAGATTTTCTTACCCTTTTCCTCCTAGCTTAGCTTAGTTAATATTATTTTCCACTGCCTTCAAGAGTAGCATAGATTAGGAAACACATCATACATCTGACTCTGGACTAAACCATACGTGACAAATATAATACTAGTCCAGGTGGGAAGACAGCGAACTGCGACCTAAGGATAACTGTCTAGGTGTCACAACTAGTCCGTTTGCGGAGTTCGACCAGATCGTGCGTGCTACGCTCGTTTCGTATCATTGAGTGTAGGGGTACCTCGCCACTCATCATTGGCACCGTTGCTGGGGATGGTGCTAGTTATCTAGATTAGTTATATCATACAAGGTCGCTGTAAAGAACTTAATGATATATCTCTTAAAAAAAATTATAAAGAGTCACATAAATTCACACACAACAATGCCTCTCCTACAAGATGATAATAACACCACACTTAGTGAGGAAGTTCATTAGAGAACCAATGAGCTATATGATGATGAAGATTGGAGCATACAACCTGAAGTGGGAGTTTCTTATAAACATGAATAACAACAACATCATCCCAACAAACGAAAACATAACTTACAAGATGACAATGAACCCCCACTGGCCACTACAAGCTTAACGCAAATACAAGAGGCTGTTCAAATCTCACATGGCATCGTAAAGAGAGCCAACTACCCAGGCTCGATTTAATTAACTTACCCAAATTTTCAGGAGGCTATGACTTAGATCTACATCAACATTTATTAGCCTTCTACGATGCCTGCACATGGAATAAGGTTGATAATAGTTGGCAAAAACTTAAGCTCTTCCCTATGACACTCGTTGACCAAGCTAAAGTATGGTATAGATCGTTAAAACCAAGTTTGATATGATGCTGGTCAACAATGGTAGAAGTCTTTAACGAAAAATATCAAACCTACGCAAGAGTGTCAGCCTTGAGGAAAAAAAATCCAAGGATGGAAACAAGCAAAACATGAAGCCTTGGACATGGCCTTAGAAAGATATTATGCACTGTTAAACAACTGTCTAGGCCATGGGTTTTCCAAGGAAAGGCTAATGTACCATATCATTAATGGGCTATGTAATGAAATAGGAGAGACCTTAGGAACGTATGCCCAAGGTCAACTATATGAACTACAAATCCATCAGATCCAAGAGCTTATTAAGCAGGTAGCAAAAGAAGAAGGAGAATTAGCTAGATGGGAGAGTATTGAAAAACATCAATGGGACCAAAATTTCAACTTAACAAAAGTCCTTGATCACAACAAGAAGAAATCAACAAATCTCAAGGTGGAAACATCATCTTTGCCAATACAACAATCGTTAGAAGAAGTCGAGGCAAAGATCAATAAGATGTTGGAATGGATGTATCAAAAGTGTGGAGAATATATCAACATCATTATAGATAGAGTTTTGACAACCCAAGAGGCAGGATGAAATAATAGATATTCGAAAAAAAAGAACAAAGGGAATAAGTGCTCAACTGTCAATCATACATATGAATGCAACATATGCCTGTACGATCACCCCAAGGGCCAATGCCCAATATTGTTACATCTACATGAGCATTGGGGAAACACGTTACATCCAGAGTTTGTACAGAGATACTATGTTCGATCACAGTGGCAACAATCCCAGTCGTGGGGGAATCCACACTTAGACTAGTGGCACTCTTCATATTATTTGAATCCAAATGCTTGTCATGCTCAACATCCTGTTTCTCCATTTGGGCCAACATACTCTATCTCACCACAATAGTATTCTCCACAATACTATCAGCCCATACCTCCAACACAACCACCACCTTATGCACCTTATATTCCTCCTAACTTTCAATATTCTCATCCTTTCCCTCCTTCCACAATGACACCAACTATTCCTAAGGTGTTTGTGCCACAGCAACAACCCACGAACAACACTTGTGCTACTGCTCCTAACAGCAGTGAAAAGTATCCTCAACATCAAAGGCGTCCTTTCTTTAAACATGGCCGTAGGAAGGGACAACACAATTCAGAGGCCACTGTACCTTCCAACCCAGCACAAGTCCAACAATGTGGTGCACCCTTATCTTTGAACCCAACACCTCATGTAACTTCATCAGGGCCACCAACTAACACTCCAACAACCATATAGCCCAATGAACACAACCATGGGAGGCATCATCCTAATCCTTGCATACCATCTAACGGTCACCAACATCATAGTGGGTCAACTCGTTATC
>MNCI01002198.1:389918-446615 GCA_015680685.1 Gnetum montanum
GCATTCTAGTGTTGCATGACCACCATAGTGGCCCTTTCACTAGTCTCTAACTGCACTTGAAAAGATGTCGCGTTTCCTGAGATCTGTTGCGACCATCTGCTTTCCCCTTCTCCTGTTTGAATTGATAATTCACCCCTTGTGTGATCTACTAAAACTATAGGCTGATTGGCATCATTGATGACACAAAAGAGGTTTTTGTCATCATGACTTCCCCAACTGACCATCTCAGTGATGGCCCTAAGATGGCTCTTGCAAGTTGAGTTGCATGTGGTCTAGTCATTTGTTCTTCTTCTTCATCTGGCCTCAGCTCTTTGCTAGTGCTCTTTCTTGGAGCTAGCACCTTTAGTAATTCAGCATAAGAAGCATTCTAGGCTTTTCGAAGGACATCATTAGTCTACCCTCAAATACCAGCACGTTGGCACAGTTTTTTGATAAGACAAGGGAAGGGCAGCACCATCTTCCCTAACTTCCGTTCTTCAAATCTCCTCAGGATCTCCATCAAATATAGATGGGGAAGGTTAGCGTTACCCTTTCCCATCAACACTGCACATCCTCTGGCCGCATACGTAGATATTCTTTTCAAACCTTTTGTGGGGAAGAGGTGATAGGTTTTAATTTTGAAATAAACTTGCTCTTCTGTCGTCAGCTCACCAAAAGCTTTATCTCTACCATAAGCCTTCTCTAATCAATCTTTTCGCACATCAGGGTCCAATCGGGTAGATAACCGAGCAACATGGGGGCCTGAATTCGGAAGGTTTAACACTTCCGAAATCGCCTACGCAGAAAAGTCTACTATCACACCACAAATGTTAACCGTGGTGCCTTTCTCCTTATTGTGCCAGAACTGGTACGTTTCACCTAAGTACCAGGCACCGCACTTAGAGAGGACAGGCCATAAGGGAGATTCCTTGAGGTGATCCCAACAGCCTCAGAAGTGAACTCTGCAAAAGATTCGAAGTTTAGCTTCATAATCACAGTAGCAAATGTGGACTTCTCATGGATAGCCTGAACACACTCCGGGGGCAATGTAAGTTGTTGTCCTAATTCAGGTGCAATAGCAGCTCCTCTTTCTGCCTACCTGGACCGTCTGGTAGGAGGTTCTTCTTGATGAATGCTGAATGATTACACCTTCTATTATGCATGTTGTCTGGCAGGGACCTGTCTTCCACCTCTTTGAGGTTGTTTCACTCCACCTTGAATAGGACCTACTTGTTGTGCACGTTTCGGGGCCATCTGCAATCACACGGGCCAANCAACAAGTAGGTCCTATTCAAGGTGGAGTGAAACAACCTCAAAGAGGTGGAAGACAGGTCCCTGCCAGACAACATGCATAATAGAAGGTGTAATCATTCAGCATTCATCAAGAAGAACCTCCTACCAGACGGTCCAAGTAGGCAGAAAGAGGAGCTGCTATTGCACCTGAATTAGGACAACAACTTACATTGCCCCCGGAGTGTGTTCAGGCTATCCATGAGAAGTCCACATTTGCTACTGTGATTATGAAGCTAAACTTCGAATCTTTTGCAGAGTTCACTTCTGAGGCTGTTGGGATCACCTCAAGGAATCTCCCTTATGGCCTGTCCTCTCTAAGTGCGGTGCCTGGTACTTAGGTGAAACGTACCAGTTCTGGCACAATAAGGAGAAAGGCACCACGGTTAACATTTGTGGTGTGATAGTAGACTTTTCTGCGTAGGCGATTTCGGAAGTGTTAAACCTTCCGAATTCAGGCCCCCATGTTGCTCGGTTATCTACCCGATTGGACCCTGATGTGCGAAAAGATTGATTAGAGAAGGCTTATGGTAGAGATAAAGCTTTTGGTGAGCTGACGACAGAAGAGCAAGTTTATTTCAAAATCAAAACCTATCACCTCTTCCCCACAAAAGGTTTGAAAAGAATATCGACGTATGCGGCCAAGGGATGTGCAGTGTTGATGGGAAAGGTTAACGCTAACCTTCCCCATCTATATTTGACAGAGATCCTAAGGCGATTTGAAGAACATAAGTTAGGGAAGATGGCACTGCCTTTTCCTTGCCTTATCAGAAAACTGTGCTGACAGGCTGGTATTCGGGGATACACAAATGACATCCTCCGAAAGGCCCAGAATACTTCTTATGCTAAGTTATTAAAGGTGCCANTGGCCTGTGCTAGGTCCTACTTCTTATTGTTGGCTGGGACCTATGGCTAGAGGTTAATTGGGTCCTGCAAGTTGAGTTGCAGGTGATCCAGTCATCTATTCTTCTTCTTCATCTAGTCTCAGCTCTTTGCCAGTGCTCTTTCTTGGAGCTGGCACCTTTAATAACTTAGCATAAGAAGTATTCTGGGCCTTTCGGAGGATGTCATTTGTGTATCCCCGAATACCAGCCTGTCAGCACAGTTTTCTGATAAGGCAAGGAAAAGGCAGTGCCATCTTCCCTAACTTCTGTTCTTCAAATCGCCTTAGGATCTCTGTCAAATATAGATGGGNCCCTTGTACTAAATGCCAAGTGATCGTACACATTGTTGTTATGGTACTTTTATAGTTGTTCACCATGGGATGACACAATGCGATGTCACTGATTAGAAGGATGGACTTGGTCCTGATCTTGGAACGNTCCTGTGGAACATGAGGATGCGCTAGATCGATTGCTACAAATAGGGCAAGTTCTGATGTCCTTGTTTAACATCCCTCAAGATGTCATAGTAATTCAATCAGACCTCATTCCACCAAGGGGAAGCTAGTCATATCCGAAGTAAGGGCTGAGCATGCTGAAGCTGAAGTGCAGAAACTACAAGAGCAGCTCATAGCCTTACAAGCAGCACAGCAGGATCCTCTACAATTTGTTCCTGCAAATCAGTTGGAAAATTTTAGAATCGAGCAATTAACAAAGCTAATCGCAGAAAATAAGAAGGTGGCAAAAGAAAAGGAGACAGCCACTTGGGATGCCGCCGCAGCACAAGCACAAACTCATGCGCATCTTAAGGCAATCAAGGCCTTAGAAGAAGAGAATAAGTAGTTGGTTGTAGATAACCTCTGGTTGACTTCTGTGGAGAAACAAAAGAATGTTCTCGATGAACATTTTCATTAGTTACGAGAACAGTTCATTCGGGTCAACCGAGATGTAAGCCGTTTAGCCAGAGAAAATCAAACCCTCTCAATGGAGGAGGTACACGCTATTCACCAAAATTAGCCATCGAGATCAACGCGTGGAAAAATGAGGCTAAACAACACGAGAAGCTGAAGGGGCATTTCTATGATCAGGTGGGGATGTACAAAAAAATCCTAGAGAAGGAGATCCATATGGCCAAGGCTCAAATCAACAACATCAGTGCTCAGCACATTGATTAGAGGGCCATATTGGACACTTATGCCTTTGCCCACCAAGCAGAAGTTAAGAACCAGTACCTGTAGATCCAAGACTTGATCGAATATATGGAGTTGGCAAACCTTAGATATGCCAACCTAGCCATGTTAACAATAGGATGCCCGAGGTCAGAGCTCGAGTAGCAGGTAGCTTCCACCCACATCAAATATGAAGCAAAATTTGCAGAGCACAAGAAGCTAGCTGAGAAATTAAATGTCACAAATTCTGAACTTGTGGTGGTAAAAGAAAGCTACCAGGGACAGAAAGATGTTGCAACCGACTTGGCTCGATGGCTAACAGAGCTTCATGAATACAATGACAAAGCTAGAGCCTATGAAGAGGAATAACGGGTGTTCGCAGCATGGTATGTCAAAGCTAATCAGATGTTCCTGCAACTACCCTGTCCACGGGAGGTGTCAACTCCGTCAAACATCAGAACATTAGCATGGATGGCACAAGATCCTTGGACCAAAGAGGAGAAGCTTCAAGCCATTCTTCAACATCATCAACCTTCAAATCTTGGAGCACGTGATAAGGGGAAAGCACCCATGGAGGAGCCACCGCCACCAGGAACTACATGAGTTCCATTTTTTGTAGTGTAGCATTTTTTCTGTGTTGTGTCTTCCCACACTGCGCCATCATTTCATTTTTTGTTTTTCTAGTTAATAATCCCATACCTATCCACTGTGTAATCAATGAAGCTTGTTCTCCTTGTAACTCAAGGACGAGTTTTTATTTAGTCATGGGAGTATGATGAGACGCGATTCGCATAGGTTGCAATATCGTGTACGCGATATTGCGTCCACTGCAATATCGCATCCCCCGCGATATCGTGTACACGATATCGCGTCTTCCCTACGATATCGTGTACGCGATATTGCAGTGCACCGTAATTTCTATAAATAAGAGGCGGCTTTCCCAGTTTTAGGTATTAGGAGTTAGAAGTAGTGAAGCTCTGGCAGTTTGACCACTCCTGTGATAGATTATTTTTTCCTGTGTCTGCCCGCAGTGTGGTGAATGTAATTGTACGGTGTCTTATTCAAGTGTGACATACTTGGACACGCACATGACCGGCAATAAAGATCGAGATTACTTCATCATTGCAACAGTCACTTTGTTATTTATTCATTTATTTAATTGTTATATACTACTTTCTCTCTCACCCTTAAACTCCTAGAATGCGGTATGAGTATGACTTGATTACGAGCATCTAAGGATGTATACGATTAGTCAAGGAATCAGCTACTCATCGCAACACGGAACGAGTACGACTTGATTACGAGCATTTAAGTGTGACTACTTGGTAGCCCAGTGGTGTACCTAGGATCTGTGCTTGGTAATCCTAGTGGTAGTCATGCACGAGGTCCAAGATGTGTACGGTTGATCAAGGAATCGGTTGCTTGTCGCACTTAGCCTATATTAGATTTTCTTACCCTTTTCCTCCTAGCTTAGCTTAGTTAATATTATTTTCCACTACCTTCAGGAGTGGCATAGATTAGGAAACACATCATACACCTCACTCTGGACTAAACCATACGTGACAAATATAATACTAGTCCAGGTGGGAAGACAGTGAACTGTGACATAAGGATAACTGTCTAGGTGCCACAACTAGTTTGTTTGCGGAGTTCGATCGGATCGCGCGTGCTACGCTCGTTTCATATGGTTAAGTGTAGGAATAGGGATATTAGAAGAAGAATGATAGAATTTATTAGGCATATATCATCAAAGTACCCCACCTGACTCATAAAGTGAACTGTATCTATGTTGGTTAAATAATGAATGAAGGAAAAATCATAAACTTACTGTAAGTGGGACAACAAAATATTCATGTCAACAACCCTCTAAGAGCGCATGAATGGAATAATTGGGTGTGTTGTGACTTGTTGGAATAAAAATACTTTCACTATAGGTATACATAAGCCATATAACAAACAACTTACATTAGGAAAATTATAAAGAAATATAATACATTAGGAAAATTATAAAAAAATATAATGATGCTTCAAGTATGATTCAAAATAGAAACCTTTGACTTGTTGGTAATTACTTAAGTTATTTGAATATGATTTTGGGGATGGTGTTGAAATTTGAAATAAGTAAAACATAAGTACACCCCAAGATATATAGTCCAATTAGAACTTTATATAACTCAACATTAACAACCAAACTTGAATGCATAACCTAGAGCTTCTAGGTCAAGTGTCTTACCACTAAGCCAATGCCTCATTGTTTAGGGGATGTTGAACCCTAAAAAAATGGATAATAATATTAAAAAAAAAGTTAAAGTGCATTAGATTAGTGAAGAGAGAGTCTAAAGAAAAAGCTCAATGATTTAGGAATGCCTTTTCAAGTTTTTATCCTTACAACAAATTTTGAAAAACCTTTCCTTTGGGGTATAAAAAGGATCAAGCCTTACCCTTATTCAGAAGCATTCTCACGGGTTTTACTTTTTACTAAAGGGTTTCTTGTAAAAAGGAGAAAGGTCAAGAGAGAGAAGAAAACAATAATACATTAATTAGAGATAAAGAACAAATAGCAAAAAAAAATTGAAAGCTTTCCATCCTTGAGCCTCCAAAACAAAAAATAATTAATACCATAGAAAACAAAATTAATTGTTCAGCTTTCATTAGAAGCTTTTTTGCTTGAAGTTGTAGCTGAGAAGCAACATCTTTGAGAATCTAGTATTTGACACCTGAAAAGAGGTCATAGTTATGCTCTTGCTGTTAGAAAAATTGTAGCACACCAAAGCTTCCACATAGAGGAGAGAAGAAGTAGTTGAAGACAATTCCAAGTATAAAAAAAATGAAGTAGACAAAGTAGGCTAATCATTGAGAATGACTTCATTGATGCTTGGTTCGAATGTTACAACTTCCAAATGTCCACTATCAAGCATATTGAGCAACATGACACAAAAAAAATATGAGAAAATGAGTCTTCACTTCTAACAAGAGGACATTGAGGAGAAACATTTCCTATAAGTTTTAGATAAGTGCTAATATGTTGAATAAGACATTATAAAAAAATACGAATTTTAGGAAATGTAGTAGCTCTCTAAATATCTTTTATTTTCCTCATCCAAAAGTGCAATGATAATTGCATTTTCTAGGCCTTATTGAATTTGTTATGAATAAAATTATTCTTTGTAATAAACTCCTAAGCAACTTTCAAATTAAAAGGAAAAACATATCTACTATCTTTTTAGAAAATATTTAGAAAAACCTATTGCAAATTGTTGTTAACTTTAAATAAATTCTAAAGATTAAAGATTCATTTTTTAATTTTTTTTTGCCTTTTTCTCTTCAAACCATAGAGGCTAGAAACTTCATCCTAAGTAATCCATCTATTTTGCATACGTAGACAAGAAATTGCAATGATACTAAATTTGCTTGAAGTCGTACACAATCTAGATATATTAATAACCCAAGCTCCTTCATTAAAAAGAAGCCATCATGGGCTAATTTGCTTAAGCATATCTTATGAAATTATATTGTAATTAATATCTCATTGTTCATTTGAATATAATTTGAGGTATTGGAACTTGAAATAAGTGAAACATAGGTACACCCCAAAACTTATAGAAGTTTATAACTCAATGCTTCATAGTAAAATTGAACATGTGACCTAAGGTTAACCTAAGACCTGTACCACTAAGCTAATTCATTATTTGAATATAGATACACTTAGTAAAATCGAACCTAAGACCTAAGGTTAACCTAAGACCCATACCACTAACCTACTTCATTATTTGAATATAGATACACCTCCTCAAATTAATAGCTTGCAAATCCTGGCCACGTAACGGGGTGATTGCTGGACACATCCCTCATTGGTGTGGACAAAAATTTTGCCCGGATATCGCCCAAGAATGTGTTGAAATAAAAACCAAAAGAAAACATAAAGAGCAGCCTCCTAGAGACCAAGCACAGGAATGAGGGTGCCATGCAGCTTATTGGGTGGAAGAGCAGGTGGCCAGGCTCAGCATCTGCACCTTTAATTCCTTTAATTCATTCCTGGCTTGAATTTTTTAAACTTCTCGGTTTTTTAAACTCAAAATTCTTGGCTTGAATTTGAAGCATCAGATAATCGTACGGGGAGAGCAGGAGAGTAGGGATCTTCTGAAAATTTGAAATGCAGTCGCTTCAGCAGAAGGCGTCTGAATGGAGTGGCGTGTCTGAACAGGACGCCTTCGCAATCGATGAGGTCAACCTTTATCAAAGGCTTGGCCATCAAACCTTCGTTGCCCTTTCCACAGAATTCTACAACAGGCGCGTTGTTATATTATAATTACTATATTATAATTACCACGGCGATTTCCTTTCTTCCAATTTCCACTTTCAGTCATTACTCAAATATCGCACTTGTTCAGATCGTGTCGCAGATAACTTGGGTATTGGCTATCTAGCATTAGTAACTCGTGTGTACATGTTTTGGCCTCTAAATTCCCCGTGAGGTCCTTGCATTTGATACTGCTGATTCCTGAAAGGAAAATATGATTACATGAACCTACAGCGACCAGACTCTGGGATAGCTACCTATTATAGTATTATCATATACGAATGTAGGCACCATCGTAATATTATTGCATTACTCTTGGCACGATACCGTCTGTGCCTTACTGCTTTGTTTATTTTTGTCTATATTCTTCAACTTGTTATTCTTAGCCACACATTTCTTGTCTAACTAGAATGTTATTTTCACAACAAATGACGTATCATGAATGATAATGACAAAAGTTGTTGTGTTCCTGTGGATTTTGAATCTCAATGAGTAATTTCTTTTATGTTTTGGTAAAATTCCTTTGAGTATGATGAACCTTAAGGATGCATTGTATGTTTAATTTCACCAGATACCCTGTCATCTGTAAGGGAGCCATAGTGTCGATACTTATACGGTAAGTTGAATGTGAAGATTTTCTGTTCATTAATTGCTATGACTTTTTGATGGCTTTTTGGATACGTAAAACTGCACAAAAAGAAACATAAACAAAAATCTCATTGTCACAAAATTTATATAATAACATTGGCTTTACTAAAAGTAGAGGTATTTCGGTGTTCGATTAACACTGTGGAGAAGGGTTGGGGCTGGACAGATCACTGATACGTACTAACAGTGGCTTTCACTTCAATAATGGTATCAAAATATAAATATGCATGCTATAAGTTGAAGAGTGTGACTTAATGGTAAAGAGTAAAATCAAATATGTGTGTGAAAAGGAACTCGAAAGATATGAACCTAAATTAAAGTTTTGAGAAGACTCAGGTAATTTATATTGAAAACAAATTTTTTTGTCATGCCTTTTGAATGATAAGTTGCTGCCTCATAGCTTTTTGTTAGTGTAAACATTTTACTATAAATTGCACATTAGAATTAATTAAAAGGGACCACATGACCATGTATAAACCTTGCTACAAACTTTTGGAAAATAATTGTACCCTGAAATGCTGTCAAAGAACAAACAAAGAGCAAATAATCACAACTATATTGCACTGTTATAGTCATGATTATTTTAATTACCAATCCTACAGGTATAATGCTAACTCTTACTTCTAGATTACATTCATATGAATATGAAATATGTGAACATTGTTAATACCGTTACGTTGTTCACCTTCATGTTCATAAAGGGTTGAATTGCAAGTTTGCGTACTTTTCAATGGTTCGTTTCAAAACATTCTAGACTTCAGGAATAATAAGTCATAAAATCAATGCCTTAAGGACATACAGAATTGTAATATATTGTATAATCAGTTCAAGTTGACAGGGTTCTATGTCCTAAGGAGATATGATGCCAAACTTAAATATGCTTTTATATTTCATTACTTCGTTAGTAACCAACATAAGGTGATACAAATAAATAAATGTTTGGTTTTTAATGCAATGGGACATAGAGCTGAAATATTGTTGGTATAATCTGAAGAATCTGAACCAATAAACAAGAAGTATGAATGCCAATGCAGAAAACCTCTTGATCATAGCTTGCCATAGGTTGCCATCTCAATTTGCAAATGGACAACAAAGATGAATACAAAATATGTCTGACATATTTCATCTCAGAAAGGATTGTGTTTTCATAAGTGATTCTAGTACTGTGAAATCATACCTTACCAGTGAACTGTAGATCTATTAGTTAGGGAAGGGCTAACACAGAAGAATGTCTAAATAACAAAATGACAGAATTTAAAATGAACACTTAAGCATTGATCATAATTGTATGTTAATTTCTAGCATTAAAAAGATGTGAACATTCTATGAAAATGGAATCAATGCTTTATTCATAGATGCTTTATTTAGCATCTTGGACATGGATTAGCGGAAGTTGAGGAATTAATAGAATTTTCAGTGTTTTGGGAGCATGTGTGATCTATGATACTTTGGTAGGTAAGATGTTGAAAGTTTTGAGGACACTCATAGCCAACTAGATATAGTATGGCGGGTAATGCAAAAGGCTAGAGAGAGGATGATATCTATTGAATAAGGTTTGATTTCCCGAGTCTCTGAAACTAACAAGATTGTAAGCTGAAAGTTAAATGTTATGGCTGGGTCTGAACCATCCTCTTTTAAGATGGGATGCATGTTTAGGGCATCCTAGATCATGCCCTTTGGTCTATGTTTAATATCATACAAAATTCTTGAAGGTACTTGAAATCTATTGGTTAATTAGTCAAATCGTATGTTTGACTATTTACAACTTTTTGAATCAGAACTTTTAACTTATCAATCTTTAACCAATTGAAGAAGCTGATGCACTCATCATTGATTTAACTGTTCAGAAAAGAAAAAATAGAAGGTTCTAAATATTCCTTATGATATTTTACTGAAATACTGGCTAGTTATGGGTTGAACATCTATGACAGCAATGAGCCTAATATACATGTAAATTTGTACTTGAACTGTTGAAGTTAATTGGTAGATGTATTGTGAGTACAGGAAATCTGGTAGCAAATACTGTGCTACAAATCGTTTAGTATAATTTCTGCTAACTTAGCTCTAAGCTCATGGGCTGTGTGTATTGTACTTTTGCATACTGTTTGACTAGGTCTCCTTATCTGTAGCTATCTTTAGGGTGATTTTCCTGTTGAGAGTTGGTTATAGGAACAATAAAAATCATAGATGGTGAAATCATGGGACATTGTTTCTGAGGTTTTTACCTTTACATGAGCCAGTGTATTTCTAATTAGACTTCTATTGCCAAAGGTCCTTCGTATGGTCTTGTTTTATGCTATTTTATTTTTTATAGCTCAATTTAGTCTTCATTGGAAAGCTTTTATATACGTACTTAAACCACATTGCTGATAGGCTTTTACTTTTGTTGTTTTATGCAGGGTCTATGAAGATGACCAAGAATGGTTTCGTTCTATCTTTGGAAACTCAAGAAAAGAAGATGCTATCCAAAATCAGTATGAATTCCTTATCCAGAGAATGGGGGGGCCATCTCTGTACTCCCAACGAAAAGGTGTGCAATATAACATTCATTTTTTTTCCAAAAAAGAGAATCCATTTAGAAAAGTTAACTTATTCATCATGTTGAAAGTACAAATCTGCTAACCTGTAAGGATAGGGATTTTTCTTAGTTTTCTGTCAATTTAAGAGGAGGCCTCTTGTCACTTTTTGCTCCCAATTTAATGCATAATGGTTTTCATGTGTTTTCTCATTACTAATATTTTCTCTTTTTTTTTTTATGAGAAAATGTTTGGAATCATATTACAAAGCAGTTTGAAATAAGAACTGTACAGTCAAGATATATTTTATACACCACATGGCCACGTGGGGGTGGGGGTGGGGGGTGGTGGTGTGTAGACAGGACACCACACCACCCACCACACCACCACACCACCACACCAGAAGACCCTAAGTGTGGCCAGACCATTGGCCCTCAAAAATCTTTCAAAAACAGAACCCCAACCCAACAACCAACCACCCAAGACTCAGGGCCTCATGAACCACCCCACACATTCCCAACAGCCAGGAGACAAGACAAAAGAAGTTTAAAAAACAATCTGTGGGACCCCCAGATCCCCCCAGAGACCAGACCCACTACAAATGTGAGCAGATTTAGACAGGTGCAATTAGGAATTTCCTAATTGTGGATATCATTACTAATATTTTCAGTTGTGATCTGTCAGTCATTTCTCTTAGTTAATTTTACTAGATGAGCTGTTAACATATCATAGAATACATCATTATTGCATTTAACATTCATATGATTCACCCTAATAAATTCCTTTAAACTATAGAGCATCAATGAAGAATTAAAATTACTTCTATCATCATCAACAATGGTAGATAACAATTCAAATTCCTGCTGTTTTTTAGTGACTGTCAAAGTATTATTCTCATAATAAAAAATAACTATTATCATAGTTCCAAGGTCTACTAAGAATAATATGAGCACAATCAATAGGTCTACCGTGCTGTTCAAAATATTTGAAACATTTCCTATCCCATCATTTGGCTGCTAATCCTTCAAGTTTACTCTCAACAATGTGAATCATGGACTCACTCGAAATTTGCTCAATGAGAAAATATTTATTCACAACTCTTAGCCATGAAAGAAAGAAATCTATATCCTCAACACCTTTGAAGATATGAATATCAACATGAGGAACTCTTAAAGCACTTCTGAAGATTTTTACAATTCTATCACTAGCATTTTCTTTGCTAGTGTGATTGAAAGGAAATATTTGTTTGTACCTTTGAGTTCTAGATTCTTCTCGTTTTGGAGCTCTCTGATCACTTCTTCTTCTTGCTATTTGCATAGATGTAAAAGGGGTTTCTTCTTCAATCTCTTCCTCAGGTCTTCTTGAAGTTTCTTCAAAGTCTTGGTGTCTACTAGCCAATAACCTCATAATGACTTTTTGCATTTTAGCCATAAAAGCTTTAAATGAAGCCTTGAGCCCTTCAAGTTATTGTCAAATCTCTTGATTAGTCTTCTTCTTAGGAGCCATACCTTCCATAAGTCTAAATGCAAAATCTTAAAGAAAGAAAATGATATCCTCAAACAATTTCTTTCAATCCAAGGAAAAGACACTAGGCTTTAACATAGAAGTGCAATTTTGAAGCAATTTACTTCAAATACTAGTCCTTCTAGCAAATTGGTGCTCATATATCACAGAAGCAACTTAATCTCACAAAGATCAAAGCAATTCTTACCAATATTAGGTAATTCAAACTTTAAGTAGATGCAAATCATACCAGCTCTTCAAAATTCTTTCAAATTTTGATGAAAATCAACAACTCTAGGTGTGGTTGCCTCCAAACCAATGCTCTACTACCAATTTGATAAGAAGCATGCCTCAATAGACCCTAAAAGGGTGCAATTCCACCCTTTTCCAAGCAAAACTAGCTTAGAAAACAAGAATACAAGGAAATGGAGGAACTCTCCCTCTGTTAACCAAATATATCATCAATGAGTAAAGTTCCACTCAACTTTCCCAAGGATCTTAGAGGTCACACATGTCTGCTCTCAATCCCTCAATTTTGCTCACACTTAGAGCATACAAGCTCAAGACAAGATAACACTCATAGGAGACTCTTCACCTCCCTTAGCCTACAATATCTCTCCCTCAAGTGCTCTCACTCTTGTCTCTTACTTTACCTCAGGCTCTTTTATCTTTCCTTTGGACCTTAGACATCCGTTTATAACTGCTGGAATGACTCTTGGACTTTCTTAATTGTTGGTCTTCTTTCGAAAATTCATGCACTTTTTGAAAAATCAATTTTTTCTAGACTGCAAGTGACTACAACATGCACTCCATCACACTTCCTAGCTTGCAACTTGCAATATGCTCATACTAGTAAAACTTCCCATTTTCTGCCTATATTTCTCTCCTATGACGAATTGCTGCATGTAACCTTGGATTGTGACTGTGCTATGACTTGCAGCAGCCCATAACTTGCTGTCCAACACAAGAAGGCAATTCTTCACTTTCTTTTGATTGCGACTGACTGCAGCTCACAATAGCCTACAACTCCTCACTGTAGACCATAAGACCTCTGATAGGAAGGTGAAGTTGATGTAGCTACAGAATATTGGAAGACCAGATGTGCAGACAATTCCCGAGCCAGAACCTTGTTGAAGTGGAATATGTAATGAAAGATATGGAGAATATGTTCCACATTATCCAAATGAAGCATAATGTTGAAACAATATACGGGATCGGAAGAAGTGTTGAGCAGGAAAGATGAAGAATTAATATTATTAGAAATTGAAAAGAATGAACAAGAAAAGAAGATTCCGTCTTGTAGGATTGAATGTTAAAAATTGAAAATTGAAGCTCAACAGTTGAAAGACAAAATGCTAAAGGAAACGGAGAGAAAGGTTAGGACTACCTAGCTTATGGAGAAAATCAAATTAAACATGTTGCAGTACTATGAGATAGAGGGAATGCAAATGACTCCAACAAATCAACCAAGTGCAAGTAATGTCAAATCCAGACTTGGTGGAGGTTTTCCAAAAACAAAGCAGACCAAACCTACTAACCCTGTTACCCCAGGAAGTGCTTTGGAAATGCTAGTGATAAAAATTAGTCGTGTAAGTGTCCAAATAGGACTGTTTGTCAGTTTTGTCAAGTGTGTTTTTTGTGCTCGGTTTGTGTGTTTTAGATGTGATCAATTTTGTATTGGTGAAGGAGATCAAATGTGCTTGAGTTAGGCAGGGCGACACTTTGATGTTCTAAAACAAATTTTGTGTAAGAGTGTTCACTTTTGATGAAGGAACATGCAGTCTGTGTCTATTTTTTTGTGGTATCTTCCATGTTGACGGTAAATGTTGTGTTTGTTAGTTACATATCTGTGTAAAAGGCCCTTGATATGATAGAACGATGGCATTCCTCTGTGGATATGAAGAGTCTTTGTCTATGATTCCAACTATGTGTTTTCTAAAATTCTTTATAAAATTAGGGGAGATGTGAGATGGTTTAAATTGCTTGTGTCTAACCAGCACAAGTCCCTTGCCATCACATATTAAATTTAACAAAAAAATGCACTCAATATAGAATTTTAGAACAATAAATGAATTTTAAAAAAACTATTTTTAAGATTGAAGGGGAGTCTTGAACCTATACTGAAAAAACACTATATGTCAGTCTTAACATAGGTATTTTCCTATTTAATAATGAAAACAAAAACCCAAATGGAAGGGCGCATCCAATAAACAAATAAGTTGCAATTACCCATACAAGTTATAAAGGAATCACCTCGAATCACCTTGTATAACAAAGATATATACAACATAAACACTAGAGTCTGTGTAAAGTGAGGACTGAAGATGACGAGGCCCAAGTTGCATGGGAGTTAGGCACCTGTAGGAAGCATGATGCTCATAGGTTAACAATGGAGAGTGAAGACGTGTGTCACTAGAAAAGACACATGGGGGAGAGAAATAGTGCACAAACAGAGAAGTGGAAATCTGTACCATAAGAACCAAGTCCAGTATCAGGTGAGACACTTGAGAAGGAGTGTGAATCAAGTCCATTTGGCAACCATGACTTATCAACCAATGACATGAAACCATCATTCATGCTTGAATCCATAGGATGGAAACCAAATCGTGAGATAAATAGAGAAGTTGAAGTCTATCCGTCTAGAGAACTAAAGATGTGAACCAACTTGTAGTAGAGAATGGAAACCATGCTGTAAGGAATATAGATGGAATGACAATAGAACCATTCATAGTGTTTAAGACCACCATGCAATGTCGCACACTCCTAACTGAGAGAGTTGTGTGAGCAAAGGAGATTCCTCAGATGAAGGAATGAATGATGTAAAAGACAACATGAAACATAAAACAAAGAAGATTGCATGGAAGAGTGCAACACTAAAAAGCCCATGGGAGTTCAAAGATTCTGGTAGTTAACTGGAAAGTGGAAGTTCCAAAGAAATGGAACAATAATGACAATATAGAACATCAACCAGACAAAATTGCACAGAAGAGTGCAACACTACAAAAGCCCACAGGAGAATGAATATTTTGTTAATTAAATGGAAGGTGCAAGTTTGAAAGAAATAGAACAATAACGATTCATTTGTACATAACAGATGAAATCATAATGTTAGTATATAGAAATGTAATTGCAATTTTGATATCGATCTTGACGGGGATAATATTTTGATCCTTTTAATCAATTCAACACTATAAGATCTTTCTTTTATCAATTTGTTAGATTGCATCAAGTTGAAAAAATGTTACCAACAAACAATTTCATGGTTGGAGCATGTCAAAGTGAATGAGGACAAAATACAGGTACGTGGACTTGGGCTTAGCATCCTCCATAGACTAGATGTGGGTGAGATTATGCTTTGGAGGTGTGATGCATTTGCACCTTTGCCTTCCATTCCATAGTGAGCCAAGGTTTCTTTTTCTTGAATAGGCAAAAGGTTCAAAACTTGAAAGTGTATGGAATACAGTAACACTGCAAGGTCAACGACCATCCTAAAGCAACGAATCTCTTGCTAATCTCTAATAATTTAGCCAGTGGGATAACTACAGGTGATGGAACAATTTGTTTTCTTGTTGAGGCTTGATGAATAATGTACCAGAAACATGTTAAAACTGGCGAAGTGTTGTCCTGTTGGGATATAGGAGGAACTGACTTCTTTAATGTATTAACCCATCGTAATTTAACTCATTGAAAAGGCCTGTACATTGTTGCATGGAGCCTATGGAGGTGATTATCTCTCTTCTATATATGATATGCCTCATAATAACTTTTATCAAGATCTCTCATTTGCTGCATCCATGGCCTCATAAATGGCTTCCTATAGGGCATTTACCTCCTTCAACGGTATGTAGTACATGAACCAGAGGCCCCTAAACCTATGAAAATAAATTACCTAAAAATGTTGACTTAAAACCTATGAACTTTAAGCTCCTGTGGAATTCCTGGATTTGCTTCAAATCTTAATTTTATAGTTAACAAAATTATTTCTTTACTGGTTCACAAAAATCATGAAGTTTAGGACAAAATAAAATTTGAGAACAATTAAATGTTATGGATGCTTGACTGTCTGCTTGAAATAAACACTGAACTTGTTCTTACTAAGTGATTATTGGTCATATCTCTTTGTATACTTCTGGTTAGTCTTCTAAATATTTTCCCTGCTCAATATCAAAACATTAATATATGTTCATCCCTAAAAGATGAATTCTTCCTGTTATACCCTTGTGGTCATTGGGCTAAAGTGCAGGCTACTGATGAATTCGTCTATTTTAATTGACTCAGAAAAGGAAAAAAATAAGTGACCATTAGTGAAGTTAAGAGTTCTGTGGATATTCTTGTGTTCTTTCTACCATGTTCATGAAAATGGATGATTGTTCACAAGGAATGACATTTCCAAACCAGATATGTTCCGTGAGGTGTTTGTCATGTGAAACATCATGGGGTAATGAATACGGAATGGTGCACATGACAGCACGTAGGAGATATATATGAACTGAAGGCCCTTGAATTATGATGAGAAAAAGTCATGCAGCAAACAAACGTATGTATATACTTTCTTAATGAATGGGAGCAGCCCCTGCATCCGCTGGTTAAGTTGAAATACATCTACATTGAAAATATGCCTTTATTGTTGAAACTTTTCTTAAAGAATTTTGTAAAGATAACTATTATTTATATTATGGATTTTACTAAAGTGTTTGCCTTGGATAAACATGATTAGCAAAAGAGAACTCATATCTTTTATCCTTAACAAGTGGGATAGGCCTCCAGTGATGGTTAATGCAACTTTATTATTTTTAACTTTACATCTTTAACCATACTTGGCTCTCTCCTGTATTTTGTAACTGATTTGAATGCAACATTGAACATTCAATAATTTGCATTCAGCTGAATAGCATCTTTACTGAAGGTGCCAACGCTTCAGAAGGTTTGAAGAGAACCGAGCAAATGTATGTTAGAAAAGTTGTAATGTTGGAGCAGTTTAGTGAGAAGTTAATAACTGATGAATTACTAATGCTGATGGTAAATTCATTGCATTATTGGAAAAGTCTTCAATGACCTAAAAAAGTACAACGTAGGCTTTGACTCTAGGATGGAAGAACGTAGGATATGATGATATGCTTATATGATGGAAGAACAGTATTGTTTACAAGGGCATATAGTCAAAGCATACATTGTCCATGTTCCTCACTATTTCTATAAGCATAAGATATTGAAAGACTGATACATGATGGAAAAAGCTAGTGGTATATTTAATTAGCAGTTGGGAAAATTAAAAATTAAGGCATTTTACATTTAGAAGAAGAGCCTTTGTATCTATTGGACAGAATGAATTTCAGCTACTTCTTTTTGCACAAGTTCATTATACCTTAGCATAAACCTTTGGGTCGAACCTTGAGCTCACAGAATGCACCGATCTATGGGCAGAGAAATCAGGTAACAAACGAGGATCAGAGAATAATGTTTTATAAAATTAGGAGAAAACAGGAAAGGGCGATTGGATTACTTGTGCTATGATGTGAATTTGTTTAAGTTGCTATTTTGTATAATATTTGAAAGAACACCATTTTATGAAATAGTGGCTGAAACAGTGCTATACTGTATAATTTGTTTTATACCAGTTGATGCCTAACAGAACTTGAAAATATTATTTGGAGACATCTTGTAATTGTTTGCCAAAGTGCAAAGGTATTAAACTGGTTTGAATATGTAGACCTGCTTACGTCCTCATAAGAGTTGTAATATAATATTTTCGAATTAAGGAACGTTGGATTTTTGAAGCTTTTAATAATTAGCTACGTGTGAGTTCATTCCACATTCTGGTTAATTGGCATCTTCAGCTCAAATGGTTGCTTGAGTAATTTATGCTTCTGATAGATTGATGATAAAACTTTTTTATATTTACTCTAGGTCATCCAGCTTTGATAGGACGCCACCGGCCATTCCCTGTAACAAGAGAGGCAGCAACAAGGTGGCTTCAGCATATGCAGAAGGCATTAGATGCTATTCCAACAATTGACTCAGATTCGAAAGTTCGAATGTTCAATTTTTTCAGGTAACGTGAACAACGCTGAACTTAAGCTACTATGGAATTTAGATGTTGGATATAATTTATGATTTGAATTTTGCATTTGTGCTTCTAGGCATACTGCTTTCTTTCTTGTGGCCGGCAATGAAATGATGAAATCACAGCAGACAGATTGTCAAAATGTTCGGCACCGGCCTTGAAATCCATTCATGAAGAAAATGCTTCGATTATTAAGGATAAAATGTCTTACTTTTTCTGAAATTTCAGAAACCAACCTGAAAATCTAGACGTGCACTGCAGTTTCTTTTAAGTTTTAGTTTTAATATTATTTATTAGGCTCCATGGTTGGCATGTTAATATAAAGAGTTGCAGAAGGGGTTGAACAATGGAAAAAACTTAGGTAGCTCATGAAAAGGGTTTTGTCACATACTTAAATGCTAGCAACATGGTAGTAATTATAAATAACTAGTATTTCAAAAATTATTCAAAAAATGAATGTCCTTTAAGATGTGGATTTCTTCATATAGATGGTAGAATTGCAAATAAAGTTGTTTCATTGAATAATATTAGTTTCTTTGATAGCTTTGATGGCTTTGATTTTGTTGAAACTTGAGAAAATGGTTATGTAGGTTTTGTAGTCATTGGATTTATTAAATTTGTTGCAAGAAACACAATATTAGGATGAAAAGGTAGGCCTTCTAGTGGCATTGTAGTGTTAGTGAGGAAATCTCTTGAAAATTGTGTGCCTTTAGAAAAAGTTGATGATCATAAATAATATGTTTGGCTAAAAATCATATGTCAAGATGGTTGTACTTTCTTTGTGATATGTTATTTTGTCCCCATAGATGTTACATTGTATAATTTAGAGTTGTCTCGTGATCATCCTTGTCACTTCCTTAGGTAGAGATATTGTAGAATTTTTAGCAAAAGGCTTAGTGTTTATTTATGGAGATTTTAATGCAAAGATAGGTTCATAGCAAATATAAATTATTCGATGGCAACATCATGTTGGTAGTTTAGACATTGTTGAAGATTAGAGCTGGACACAACATTATGTAGATGATATTATTAATAAGATGGGTCAACAACTATTAGAATGGACAAATTTTTGATCTTCTCATGTGCAATGGACTTGCAAGATTTTTTCAATATTTATCATTAGCTATAATAGGACGTTAAGGTAATTCTTACATTGGTTTGCTTTTATATTCTTATAAAGATATTGAATTGGTTAAAAAGTTGAAAGTTGAAGAAGATTTAGTGGAGCTTTGTCATCATCATGTAGAGTTTTTGTTGCAAATTCAAATTTTTAATCATCTAAAAAAATAAAAATAGCAAAAAAATTAAGTATAGAGTCACCCCAAAAGTTAATAAAAAATATATAGACTCAACACATAACAAATGGACTTTTGAAAGATAATATAAAGAGCTTGAACAAATTTTGCTTACTATATCTAAGAAAGTCATGCATTTGTAACAATAGGTGCTTAGAAGGCTTGGTTTGATGAGGATTGTCAAGAGGCTACACAAAATTTTAATAATGCAAATAAGAGTTATAGAGAAACTTTAGTTAAGACATATATGTTTGATTAGAACTAAGAGAAGGAAATTGGAGTAGCAGGAAAATTTTGCTTACATCATTAAAAAGAAGTTTAGATACTTTTGATAATGTTTTCATTATAAAGTGTCTTCATTATTTAATTTTTCTTTTTAAGATATTTGCTCATTTTGCAATAAACTATTTACAAGAGAAGATGATAATTCTATTACTATTGTATAGCAAGCACCTCTTCAATTTACTCTTGAGGAAGTCATAGTGGATATTAAAAAGCTAGCATTTAACAAAGCTATTTCAAATGGTTTATATGCAAAATTATGAAAGTGGTTAGGACATGTTATTCATAGAGAAATGTGGCATAGATTAAATTCAATAATAGATCATATCAACATTGGAAAACTAGTAAAGCTATCTATTGTTATATAAAAAGGGGGATTTAAATAATTTGAACAATTATCAAATGATCATTATGAGTAATATTTTTGTTAAGTTCCTGAACACTTTGCTAGAAAAGAGAATCCCTTCTTGGATTGAAGTTTGCAAAACTATTGAATAAAAAAGTTTTTATTTGTTTTATTGATTTTGCAAAAGCATATGATTTAGTGGTTCGTACAAAACTATGGTTGCGCTTGTATAAAATTGGCATCCTGATTGTCACAACTTAAAAATTATGAGCAAAGTGATTATTAAAATTACAAACAACAATTTCGACAAAACAATTTCAATTCCAAAGGAAAATTAGAATTTAGCAAGGTTGTCCACTTTCTCCAACTCTTTTTGATATCTTTATTGATGAAATGCAGAAATGTTATGCAATGGGTAAGATAGTCATGTTATCAAAATTAGATTCCAAACAGTGAATCTTCTTTTATGCACATATGATGTTGCCTTGATCTCCACTACTATAGAAGGTATATAAAAATGTTACAAATTTTAGAAAATTATTGTTTCTCATATGGTCTTCAAATGAATGTGGATAAAACCAAATTGATGATTTGTAGTACAAGAAATACTTCTTGTAACTTCCATCTTGGAGGTATTGATGTGTAAATATTAGATTATTTTAAATGTTTCGGTCTCATTTATATGAACAATTACATGTGGGGGAAGTGCATAAAAAATAAAAAATAATAATAAAAAAAAGAGAATAGCATGAGGTTTCAAGGCTTTGTATGCTTTAAAAAATAAGTGTAAGGTTTTAGGGCTTGAAATGTTAGAAAATAAAATTTTCTGACTATCCTCTATTCTACTATATTATATGGATGTGCTCTTTGGAGACTTAGACTTAGTGCTAAACTTTGGAAAGATACTGAAAAAGTATAGAAAACTTTTCTTTTTGATGAGTTAAAGGTGAAAATGTAAACATCTTACTCAATGTTATTACGTGAATGTGATTTATTACCTTTAGAAGCAAAGGCCTTGTGCTAATTCATTACATACACTCATAGCTTGCACATCTCAATGCAAGACCAATTCTCTAGAGTAGTTCTTGAGGATTCACAAAACCATTGTTAGTATTTTTAGGGAATGCAATGGTTGCGAAAATGGAATATCTCTTGGGAGGATGTACACCAAAAGCCTAAGCATATTTGCTAGCTAGTTAAGTAGAAGGTTTTAACATATATGTGGTTTAATGCAGAAGGTAAGAAACAATTTTATTTACATCACATTAGATCTAATAAACTAGATGCAAAAGGTCATTACCTCTCCGTTGTTGTTCCAATTAAGTATCGGAATGTTATCAACAAGCTTCTTCTTGTTTCTTATGTCAAAGATTTGGGTTTGAGCATGGGCATAGTCACCTGAAGAGGTTAGGTTTTTGCTTATCCACCAACCCTCTTAGGACCCCACTTAGTAGGATAAGCATTGTAGCTCTCGATGAGGATCATTTTTTAATGCTATCAACAAGCTTCACTTAAGTTCTCATTATCTTAGAATTGAAGGTGGAAGATAAATTCAATTTCTCTAAGAAGAGCACATTTTAGGTTGTGTAGGTCAGAAGCCCTTGAAGATGAGTTACATGTATTTTTTTTATGTTGTGACTACCCATTTGAAACAGTGTTATAATGTTATAGCAAAAAATTTGTATGATTTGTTTTTGCTCTCTCCATTGGTGCTTGGTTAATTTGTAGAGTATCTTTATTTTTCATGAAAATGTAATATCTATTGAATAGATTCTATGAGTCTTTGGATGTAAAAAAGATTCAATTTTAATTTCAATTTCATAATGGGCAAAAATTCAAAAATAATTGCTGATAATGATTGATTAGTTAAAGAAACCTTATATAAGAGCACAATACTTTCTTTGACTTTGTGGCAATTCCAAAAAATACTCAAAGTAGATTTAGTTCATCACAATGACATGAGGGAATGGGAAATCTAAGGTGCCATAGTCTAGAACCCATAAACAAACCATTGTTTAACAAGGACTAGGTAAACATTTTTAGTTTTGGACTGCCAACAACTTTTACACAAATTTTTGAAAGTGCTTTTTTGCCTTTTATGACTTCAATCTAGACTTCCCTTGTAATTCAGATAATCAAATAATTTTTCATTGGCATAATTTTATGAATAAATTTTCTTATAGTTAGGTCTTGAAACAAAGAAAGATGTATCCTTTCATACTCAATTATCTTTTAAGATTCCAAGTGAAATCTTATGGGGCTTGAATATGAAGTCTCACCATTGAAGTAAGATCATTTAAGAATAACTTATAATTTCCGAAAATGGAAAGTTTGTAGATCAAATTTTCAATCTCCATGATACCATCTTCATNAGTAACTTTTCCTGGATGTGGATTGTCGGAAGAGAACAAAGGTGGAAGAAAGAGGAAAAGGCCGACGAGTGTAGAGTACTGTGGCTTAATTAGGAGACGTTCTTCGGAAGCTAGGCCTGATGATGGTGATTATTGAGATCTCCGATATGACTCCATGGCTGCAATAAGAGAAACAACTGATTAGCATTCATCTTAAATTTTGGGGCTTGAGATATAATTTGGAAGTGAACATGCCGTAAAATTTGCATTTTTTCCAAAGTAGTTAGCTGTAAGGGGTTTGAAATAATTGTCTTTTGAAAATGTGTAGAACATATACGTTTCCAAATATAATATAAGGTGATGGGCCTAAGGATCTTCCATAGGAAATGAGAGTTTTTGGACCTGGTAGGTAAGAAACCAAACATTACAGCCTCATGTGTTAGAGTGCGTGAGGGAAAAACCTTAGAGGCCCATTCCCATGCATAAATTTATGGCATAATTTTATGAATAAATTTTCTTATAGTTAGGTCTTGAAACAAAGAAAGATGTATCCTTTCATACTCAATTATCTTTTAAGATTCCAAGTGAAATCTTATGGGGCTTGAATATGAAGTCTCACCATTGAAGTAAGATCATTTAAGAATAACTTATAATTTCCGAAAATGGAAAGTTTGTAGATCAAATTTTCAATCTCCATGATACCATCTTCATTAATTAAATCATCCCACCATTTTATAGGCTTTTTTTTTTTCAAAAAGAACATAAGAGGATGCAAGAAATTCTTGAATATATCTAACCCCACCAAGCAAATGAAAATATAACATAATTATACTAGTTTAGCTATATATTTATAATATATATTTATTATTTCGCTGAGAGAATCTTATATATTTTACAAATTAATAAAATCTCAAATTGATTCATTAAGAATTAATATTCATATTGAAAACCAAAATCAAAATGACTGTATGTTATTGCATTTTTTTTCATCATCGTGGGATCTTATGTGGTGCATGACATGGAGGGTGACAAAATACACTCCCCCCTCCCCCAATCATGCTAGACGTATTGGCCTCTTAGCCAAAATTAACCTTTTTTGATATCCATTTCAAAATAGATTTTAAATTCTACCATTTCCTCCATATAACTTTTAAAAAGGGAGATTTTTGAATAGTAAGAGGAATACAAGTAAAAATCCAATTGAGCCAAGATAAATAAAAAAACTTGAAGATGATAACCATTGTGATGAAACTTGAACTTGAGTAATTTTTTCCAGCTTTCATTAGCTCTCATAGTCCTCAAAATCCACTTAGTAGTTGAGGTTGAAGCTTGATCATTAAAACTACTAAATCCCAAACCACCATACTTTTTTTTGGGGGGTAAGTTATAAAGTTTCTAGACAACTTAAGAAAATCCCCTGCTAATGCTATTATATTTTTTTTGATAATTTTATGAGATAACATGTCTTTCTAGGAGCCAACAAAGGAATAATAAACATGAATATAGGAGAGAATATGTTTAATAATTCTTCCAAGGACATGTTCAACTTTGATCACTTTTCTAATTTATTAAAAATTTTCTAAACCATTTGATTCAATAATTGAGAAATATTAGCAATAATAGCAATATGAACTCTAAGAAATTGAAAAATTTTGTATGGTTGAATTCATTTCCTTGGAAGATGTACAAATTTTGATTAAAGTTGTTTACAGAAGGTTCTTATTCAATTTGATTTATCTCAATTTATCTTAGATCCTAATTTGCAAGGCCTCATGAAGGTTTGTTAGCTTCTCTTTTAATAAACATAGTTTAAGAAATTGGCAAGGAATTTGCTACAACTAATCACATGTTTATAAGCAAGTTGATTTAAAATATAATTAGTAATGTAATCGTATATATGGTAATATTTTTTGTATTGATTTTTAGAGTTAGTATGATGTTTGTTGCTCATTATAGGTTAAGGCCAAAAATTAAACTTCTATACTTGAATTCCACCTTTAACTAAACTTGCTATCTAGAAAAAATTAGAAAAATGCAATCAGTAATGTTCCTTGATATCACACTTCCTTCACTATTCCAATTTAAATTTGATTTATATATCATTTTATTTTTATTTTTACAGATTGATTTCTAAAACTTGTAGACAATCTTCTCATATGATACGATTTTTTAGTCTATGTTAAGAAAATAAAAGTATCATTGACAAATTAATTTATATGGATACATTCTAAAGATCTTGGTAAATGTGCACCTAAGTTAGTATTTTTTGTATTTTCAAATCCCAAGACACTTGGAGCAATTATAATGAGAAAGGGAGTAAGGGACAACCTTGTCTAATTGATTTGTGTAGGGTAAATTCTTCATTAAGCTTACCATTAATTAATTTTCTTGTAGAAACATGCTATAATAACAAAGACATGATGAATAATAGATTGACTAAGGTGCATTTGTTGGAGACACCTCTTGATAAAGCATCATTTAAGTCCAGCATAAGACTTTGTAAAATCAAGCTTAAGATGGAAACAATGCTAATAAAACTACTTTACCTAAGTCAATGCCTTTGTTCCTATCAATATATTATTATGGATAAATTTGCCAAGAATAAAGCCATTTTTTAATCTATAATTTTAAAAATATGCTTTTTGAGCTTTAAAGCCACATCTTTAGTAATAATCTTATAATTTTTTCCTATAAATGTAATGAGCTTCTAGGTTTTGATTTGTATAAGATCCCCTTCCTCTAGTAGGATTTTGATAATACCTATATTTAAAATTTTTCGAGGTGACTATTGTTTGATTGCCTCCTTATACATATAGTAAAAATTCTATTTTATATAAGACCAAAAAGTTTTATAAAATTCAGCAAAAAGGCCAACAAGACCAAGTACTTTTTTATTTGACCTTAACATGAGAGCTTGGGTGAGATCATCTATGACTAAAAAAGTATTTGACAACACATCAACATTATTGATAGGAACACATTATAAGAGAGAAATTTATGTTCATCAATACCTTTATAAGAAAAGAGAGATTTGTAGTATGAATAAAATTCATAGTGAATGCCATCTTCAAAATCTATTATTTTATCAACTATCATAGCATCTACATGTTTGTAAATAGGCTTACCTTCTAAAAACTTGAAAAAACCTTTAACTAGTTTACCACAATCCTTATGTAATTGAGTTGATTTTGCATCTTAGCACCTTGTATTTCATGATGATTAACAACCATCCTTGTCAATATCTTCTTCTTTAGTAGTTCTTGAAGGTAAATATAATTAGAAGCAAACATGATGTTAACAATCAAATGATTTTAGATATTTAGAATCAAATCTTTGATTTATTCATCTAAAAATGGTTACTAAGGTGACAACAAAGCTTAGATATTCTTTCCATAGTTTGATTTTACTAATGAATCCAACCATTCTCATTACTTGGTCATGGGCAAAGATTTCATACATAGAGAATAAGCTTGCACACCTCGTTGCCAAGGAAGAAAGCATTAAAAATAAATAGATTAGAATGAATTCTACCAATATCTATTTTGTTGTTATTTAAGTAGCAAATAATATGAGCATAATTGACTAAAACGGATTGAGGTAGTGCTTGAAGTAAAGGATCAAACTAATAAGAAGGTTTCCAAATTACATCAAAAGAGATAAGAATTCCATCCAATCTAAAAAATATTCTAGCATGATCAAAACATCAATTATTCCAAGTAAACCACTTATTTGTTAGGATGTTATTTCTATTTTCTATGGTATCTTACAAATGAAAATTTTGATAAATATGAGGTCATAATATCTTATCATCTTAGATATTAGGAACAAATTGACCATCTAAAGAGATAAAGATTGAAATCACTAACTATGGTTAATGGAATTTTGGGATTATTGTAGAGGATGCAATTCTAACTAGTAGATCTAAGCTTGCGATCATTAGGAACATGAATACAAATAAGACCCACATGTTTACTCAAGATTAACCCAAATAATACTACTTGAATTGTTTGTAATAGAGTTAATAATATAAGACTATCATTGAGAGGTAACATAATCATAGAACTTCCATGATCCTATGCATGTTTGAATAGGAGAAAAGCTAAATTCAAAAGCCATACAAGAGCAAGTAATTAAAAGATAAAAACCTTGGATCTTTACTTCTGAAAGAAAAATAATATTTGGCTATAAAGCTCTTATAGCATGATGGATATGATATTTACAAAAGGTATCCATCAATCCCTTAACATTCCAAGAAAGAAGTTTAATCATAGAGATCAAAGAAAAGACCATGCTCTATGTCCATTTGAAGAATACCATAATAATTTCATACCACAATAACAATTAGATGATGGGGTTTGTAGGTAAAACTTGTTCTTGTTTCAACTACAACTGTTTGGTTACTATTCCTTGCAAGTCTTGCTTTCATTTTTATATTTTGAAACTAATAGACAAGGTAGAGTTTATAATAGAATTGGTGAACGCATTATTGACCACTGTTAAAACCTTTTTGCTTTTCAGTAACTTGACCATTATGCATCTCATTCTTACTTCAACTATCACTATTCATTCCCATACCCGGATTCTTGTTTAGAGAATTATACTTTAGGAAGTCTCCTATCTTGTCCTATTCTTGTATATTTTGCACATTAATTTCAACTTTAGTTGTTTGTTTGACTCTTCTAGTACTAATACAATCAAATTCTTGTTTTGCTAATAGCTTAGGATAATAAAAAACCCTTTGATTTAGTTGATGATAATAGTGACAAGAATTAGACAAATTAAATGAGAAATCTTTTGAGTAATGGAGGGCTTTCTATCAATATTAATTTTAGTAGTTTAAGCTAGATTTTGTTGCTAATCTAATTTAATAGAGACTCTTTGAGATAGGAAAGTACAAATGCTTTCAGAGTAGATAATCTTATCCAAATCACCAATAATTTTTAAATCAAAATTAATAAACTTGGAGGTAATCTTAGAAACTCCGCCCATATAGGCAAAGTATTTTGCAAACTTTTCCTAGATTAACATCTTTAATTCAAGGAGAGACAACAAGGAATGTACTAGAAATATTTCATAATCCTTCTTGTAGGACAAGCTACTACTATTTTGGACTATCAAAAGTGAAGAGTAAAAAGTCCCTTGATAAGTTCATAACATGATTATAGCATGGTTTTTGAGAACACCATTGAAAGGTAATTCAATTATTCAAATGGATAGAGGTGGAATTTTCCTATGAAATATCCAAGCCAAGAAGTCTTTACAAAATATGTAATTGAAACATCATAATCAAAGCAAGCTATAGAGAACCCACCTTTCTTCTTTTTATAGTTAAAATATCTTTTAGGCTTGTAATGTCATGTTGAGATATATCATTACTAGTAATAGACATATGATCTTGCTCATTGTAAACCTGATTATTATTATCTTTAATAGATTCCATGATTTTACATTTCTTGAAACCATCCAAAATGGAGGGCATGTAATCATTTTCAATATCTTCATGAGGGTACTCTTTAAAAGATTGCGGAATAGGTGTTAGTTACATGTTGTGGTTCTTTAAGTGTTGTGACATCTCAATCTTGAATGTTATGGTAAACGTCAAATATACATTATATTCAACATTATGCCTATTCAACAAGACTCAAATTGGGTTTGAATTGATAAACAAATTTTTAGAAAAGTACTTGTAAGTAGATAATATTAGCATTCAACTTTGCAATTCTAGAAAAAATTGTGGATATCCGTATTTGCACCAATGTACAATCCATGGTGGACATGCTAAGTATTGCTCTTTCCTAACTAGAGTCCTAGCGAGCACATTATAGGTTAAAATCTTCAAACTTGTTTTTGAATATTTTTTCAATTTTTTTTGCATTACAAACACCATATATTTTATCAGAGCAAGGTAATGACTTTTTACGATGATCAAATATTTGTAGAATAGTCTTAATGCTTGTTGGGTTTAGTGTGATATTTTATCCTTATGTTGGTTTAATAATTGATCTTTAACTGCTTGATTCCTTGGATAACTATCCGACTTCTTTTCTTGAACCACCAATGACATTTCTACCACTTTCAAAACACTAACTCTGGTAGTGTAGGAAATTACAAACTAGGGATCATAAAATGTAAGTGTTGAGATTAATGGGACTGAAAGAATATACATTTAACTTCAGAGTTCTAGGTTCTTAAGGCTAGTCACCTATTCAAGAATTTCATCCTTATAAAAATTAATGAGGTTATCTACTTTTTAGATTCCTATATGATCATTTGATTATGTCATTGCCTTAAAAAGGATGAAACAAGCTAAAGATAACTATTTGTTTGTGGGAAATAGGTTTCTAGGTCAAAACTTATGGGCATATAACAGTAAGGAGAGTTGATCCATAGTTTATGGAAGAGTTAGATTATTTAATTTTAGCTATTCATATAATAATTCTAACTTCACCATTGCATTTTGAGGGCCTAAATTAACTAAAATGAACTATTTTCTTATCAAAAAAATACTTATGGTTCAAATGTTATGGTTTTTAAGACTATAAGAAGTTGGAACATGGTATAAGCAATTAATTCCTAAGAGGTCACCTATCCTAGGTTTTAATCAGGAGAGAGAGAAAAATATTTTAAGTTGTAGTTTGAAGGGTTCAAACGTTAATTTAATAGCCATTAATCTCCTATTAATTTATTAATTAATGATGATAATTTTGAATTCAAATTGTTAATTGGGCTAAAACTGTCATTTATTTTTCTAGTTCTTGTATGGTTAATTTGAGCTCACCATTCAATATAGAATGTCAAAAGAACATTAGAAAAGCTTATTTATTTATTCCAAATGAATAATGGTTGTCCAAGTTACTACTTCTTAAAATTATAATAAAAGATAAGATAATTATTTTTAAAATTTTTTAAAATTAAAGTTATTAAATTTTAAAATTTAATTTGTATTTTAAGCTTAAGACCTCTTTTTTAGTAAAAACCTAAATCTTAGACATTTTCTATTTAGCAACTTAGTCAACTTACCAAATAGAATTGTTTAAAAGAGCTTTTGTATTTTAATTTAGAAATTTTTGAAATCCAAATTTGAAATTTTTTTGTTAGTTAACAGTTTTTTTCCGCAATTTTCACCCTTGTAGTAGATTTGGTGATGGCATTAGTAGATAGGGTAGATTGAGGATGCATATAGGTAATAGGTGGATGTTTGTGTTGTTGGTCGGCAACAACATAGTGCATGGTTAGGGGAAGTGAAAGAACATTATTGTGTGGTAGGGATAGTAGTAGGAAGAAAGTCAAACATTTATGTAGTAAGCAAAAAAGCACATGTAGGTGCATAGACATCATTGTTGAGGAAGGAGGGAAAGAAAAAATGTATATGGATTTGGGCTAGTGAAAGTTGAACAATTAAATTTTTTTCTACAGAATTAATTTTTTTTGTTTTGAAGCCTTAACCATGGTAAACTTTCAACTTTTGTTACTATTGGTTCTTTATTTTTGATTGATATATCATTTTATCTTTAGAGAGTGATTTCTCCTTCCTTTTACAAAAAGCCCCTTGGTAAGAAGTGAAACTCTATAAGTGTGCTTTTGAATAAGGGCAAGGCTTGATCCCTTTCCTACCTCAAAGGAGAGGTTTTTAAGGATTAGTTGCAAGAATGAAAACTTGAAAAGGAATTTCCAAAATTGTTGGTCTTTTTCTTTAGACTTTCTCTTTGATGATCATATATACTTTGAATTTTTTTAATATTGTTATTCATTTTTTGGGGTTTGACACCTCCCATTGTTAGTAAGATTGGCACTACCTTGGTAGCAAGGCCTGTGTGACCCTTTTTGCAAAGCCTATCTTGCTTTTATGTTTATACCTTTTTTTGAGAGTTTTCTTCTTCCTTTTATAAGAAATCATTTAGAAAGAAGTGAAAACTGACAAGGGTGCTTCTAAATAAGGTAAGGGTTGATCCTTTGCCAATTTGGGAAAAAATTATTAATCTAGATTTTAAATTAAATTTTTTAAAAAAACTTTTAACTTTTTAGAATCATGAGATTTAAACACAAGACTTCAAAGTTGATGAAGATAATTGTTACATTGTTTAACTAATCACATGAGCAACTTCTCATGATACTCAAGAAGAGCCAATATGTTACATATGCTTTTTGTTTTTATTAATTTTCAGTGAAAAGAAACAATAAGGTGTTAGCCTAGTGTTATGGATCTTAGCTTAGTAACAATAATTCATAGGTTTGATTCTACTATATAGTATTGAGTTATAAACTTCTATGAATTTTGGGGTGTACCTATGTTTCACTTATTTCATGTTTTAACATCCCCCAAATTTTTATTTAAAAAATAATTTTAAATTTCAAAGAAAAAACATAGAAGCCATGTAGGAGGTATTGGAGCCTAAAGAAGAATAACAATAATTAAAAATTTAAGAAAAAACCCAACATTTTTAGTGATGCTTTTTCAAGCTTTCATTTGAATGAACATATCTCCAAATCATAAGTTGGATTGAAACAAAATTAGTACTATTGGAAAGTTCTTTTTGAGCTTTTTGCATTAAGAGAACTTCCAAGCTTGAACTTAAACTTTTTTTTTTTGTAATTTTTTGCAACCAAAATAAATTATTTTCAAAATTAACTTTTCTAGTCCTAACCTATGGCTAAAATTTTGATTTAGATGACATATCCTTGATTATAAGAAAGTCGATTATTATAATATTACTTTGGGTATACTAATAACTTTTTAATTACAAAAATAATACATCTCTTAAGGTTGTCATGAAATAATTAGATAGTAAGGTTTATCAAGCTTAGTTAGTTTGTCTAATTTGAGAAAAGAGGTTCAAAAGAATAATATATTTTATTACAAACCTCTTCTTACTCATTAGGTAGAGGAGATCTTTACTTAGCTTGATATTCTTATATTAATCTACTAGGGTTTTTTTTTAAAGCATTTTTATAAATCGCTTAGAAAGTTCAACCTAGATAGGTTAAGAATGTCATGTTTGTTCCTACTTTTAAGGATTTGAATATTTTGATAAGATAAAACTTAAGGATCTAAAAAAGGATCAAAAAGACTTTGGAAAAGGATTACTCCTATGACTTGAAGGAAGAGGATTTTTAAACTTATACAATGAATGGAAAGTTTACCATTATTAGGAAATGGGTAAGGAGGTTGACTATAAGAAAAATTACTTCATAATCCCCACTTTTTCAATTGTTTTGTCTTATAAAAAATCCCTTATATATAATGTGCTTTGCTTATCCTTCTTTCATCTAATTTTTAATGGAATGAACATCAATTGCTATTTTAACACCCCACTAAGTAAGCTTAGGTTAGAAAGGTATTACTTATGAAAATAAAATGCAACTTAACAAAAATTGAAGAATGCTAAAACAATGTGATAGAAAAAGTAATAGGCATTCATAAAAGAGGTTACAAAAATATTATAAACTAGTAGATAGAAAATAAATGTGCAATGCTAATAGCCACTTTGTATACAAAACCTATTATGTTCACTAACAAAACATTTTAATGTCCTAATGCCTAAGCTAAGTATAATATATTAAATGTAATAGCAGTAAACTAAATTGTATGCTAATTATATCAAAATGGAATTAAGGCATAGTGATATATCAAAATAACAATAGTAAGTGAAAATTAGAAATAAATACCAACATTGCCAAAAATAAATACCATAAACAAAGGTAGAACTACACCAAAAACAATCAAGTACAAAGTTCATACTACTAACCAAAAGATATTACACACTAACTTAGTTATATATTTATAATATATATGTATAATTTGGATCATAGAACTTAGAAGGGGGTAGGGGGGGGGGGGGGGTGAATAAGTTCCTCAAATTGAACCTTTATAAAACAAAGCACACACACAAATTTATGTGGTTCTAGGAGGGCACATCACAAACATACCTCTGAACTTTGTTGCTCTCAAAATGTGGTTGAAGGGTCCACATCCTATATAGTTGTCAAGTCCTGCTTTGGAGTGTTGTACCATAGCACCAATCACTCAACCCCATAAGGTCTTGTCAGGGTTGGAAATGTGGTTTCAAACCTTCCACAACCTTTACAATCTTGAGCTCTGCACTAAAGTGTTGTACCACAACATCAACAACTCAATCTCAAGGAAATCAACTTTGTAGGGCAAGAAGAATAAGAATTACAAGGAATGATTGCAACTCAATTTGCTGATCCTTGTATAGTTAGGTACAACACACTTTACAAAGTCAAAATGATAAGAAAATGAAGAGCAATAGAGAATTGAGTGATTACAAATGATTGTACAATGAATACAACAAAGCTTGCACTTTTCCCAAGGCACATCAAGTCTTCTTAAAGTTGACATGTTGCTAAGTCCTTCTCAAAAATCATGCAATGGCTAGCTAATGATCACTAACCATCATGGGAGATGTATTTCTTATGCCTGAGACATCTCTCTAAATTTTCCTTCAAATCTAGGAAGATGTCTTTGCTTAGTGGAAGATGTGTTTCTGAAGTCTCCATTATGGAAGACGTTTTTGCTCAATGAAGATGCCTTTCTGTATTTGGTTTGCATTTTGTAAAGATGTTTGTAGTGATCGAAAACATTGATGGCTAGAACACCTAGAGGTTTCCAAGCGTATAGCCTAACCCCGGATCCGTGCGCGGGTCGTGCTAGAGAGAAACAGAAACGGGGTGCCCTGAATGGTCTGGTCGATCAGACATGGAATTAATCGATGTAACTTAACCTTTCGTAAACGTTTGTTTTGGAAGTGATGTAGGCAAGTGAAGTGATGATTAACAAATGTAAAATGATAAAAAAATAGTGCAAAATACGATGATAGTAAACAAAGAATAAAACAGATTTGGGCGAGAAAGTGCACTACCCTAAGGTCGCAGATCTGATCTTTATTTTGAAAAGGTGTAAAACAGAATATGCAACACTGGAGAGGCATAGCTTACAACATAGTAGTATGGTCATAGGTCCTTGAATTATAGCCAATATCTAGCTACTCGGGATTCTTTTGCTAGCCAATTCACTCGTCGAGATGCCAAAATGCTAAACCTGCAAAAGGATGTCTAAAGTCAACCAGAATGCTCAAAGCCAACCGGAATGCCAAGAATTCCCACTATGCTCTCCAAAAGCCAACCATTTGAACATTTTTCACCAGGGCATTTATAGAGCTAGATGCTGGAGAGAAACATGGTTTAGACGCCATGTGTGCTAGGTCCCGTAGAGTGCAAAGGTGGCTGTGTTATTCTGCTATGTATTGCTGCTACACTATGACCATACCGCTGAAATTGCATGTGCCAAAATCTAGAAAGCATACCAACAATGAAAGCAAAATGAAGCCTATGCTCCAGGACTACGTCTTCCCTACTCTTGCGAGCAGGGTCAAGCATAGGGAAAATTTTGGGGATTGACAAGGGGTGTGCAAGATGAAGCAAACTTGCTGATTTTGCTCGTCGAAGAGGTGCCAGGATGAGAATGATCATTGCCAACAATTTCTGGAGTTAACTAAAGACGTCTTAATGCCTCCATGCAAGTGTTGCATTACTTATTTTGTCCAGCGTGTTGGCGTAGCATGAGTAACAGCATGCTACGCTGTGCTATGCTACGTAGCATAGCATAGCGTAACTGCCAGTTTTGAAAGAAGTCTTACCTAAAATCCAAGAGCATCTGTTGGAGGCTTGGTTAGGCAAGGAAGTGCAACTTCGTCTTTCATGCTGGAAAGCCATCAGACTTGCTGAGTTCATCCTTGGGGCATTTTGTTGTTCTACATCCTCGCTACACTGTGCTACGCTATGTAGTGTAGCACAACATAGCGGCTAATGTGACATGCATCCTTGTTTAATCTACAAATATTTTATCAGGAAACTTTGCTTAAGGCTTGAGGGCTAAGTGGGACAGGCAGTTTGGAGGTTGAAGTGTTGGCAAGTGCAATCCTCTTGCTGGAGTCACTTGGCAGAGGGGCCTTTGTGCATTCTATCCTTGCTACGTTGCATAACGTAGCACAGTGTAGCATCCCATATTGGTTGAATCCTAACTTATTTTGCAACATTTTTTCATAGGATGTTTGTCATGTCCTGGTGTGTTAGCGGAATAAACTTGTTTAACGGTTGAAGCATGGGAAAATGTTTTTACTCTGTTGGAGTCATCTAAGTAGAAGTGTTATCAAAGTACATCCCTGCTACGCTGTGGTATGTTGTGTAGCGTAGCACAATGTAGCACTCAAATTGAGATGATTCTTGACAAAATTTTCCACATTCTGTTGTGCCATATCGCTCACATTTTAGAGGTGAAATAGGGAAAATGCTCTGGAAGACTAGCTTGTTATCAATTTGCATCTTGGACATCTAATTAGTCTCCTCAAGGCTTGCTATGTTGCACAACATAGCAGGTTTCTCTGTTAGAAAATTTTTCAAATTGTTTAACTCATCCTGAACACTTTCGACAACTCCTAGCATGGTCTTTGGGTAGACTATTAGCCAGGTCAATTGTCAATTTTGGCAGGCTAGAGAGTTTAGCAAGCCTATCAATCCAGGCAATAGAAAACTTGTCAGATTGTATAGTCTATCCTCAATGCCTACATTGTCCTGACGGCCCATCGTGACACTACACTTGTGGAAGTCCTTGCCTAAATTCCAATACTCTGCCAAAGCTTCAGGGTTCTAAAATTTTATGGTGTTTCAATGGCCCCTCTTTATTGACATCTAGAGGACCTGCCCAAGAGGCATTGACAAAGAATAAAAAACACCATGAAGAACAAGATTCCAACATCGCTCTCCAGTGGTCGCTCAGATGTCGCTTTGCTACACTTGGGCATACTGTGATAGTCATGTAGGGAAAGGGGCAAAGGATGGATTTGGAGGAATAGGTTTGGGGAAGGAAAAGATGTAATAGAGCGTGATCCCTCATTGGAGTGCTTGTGAGGGAGTCGGCATGCATGAGCATCTTTCTTTCACTGGCTTTCGACCTCTCGTCAGAGTGCTTAGAGATGGTCGTTTTGAAACAGCCGCGATGCTATTTGTTTTGGGCACTTGTTTTTTTTTTTTTTTGTGATTTTCTGCTCTTTTATGCTTTTGTGCTTTTCTTCTATTGTTTAGCCATGTTCACTTGTAAACAACCTTGTTGTTGTAGGATAGGTGTTTCCTCCCCAAGATGAGTTGTGTTACATCCATATGAGGCTTTGACCTGCCTGCAAATGCTTCCCATGTAATGAGTTGTGTTACGCTCATCATGGACTTGGCAGTTGGGCATGTGGGGGGGGGGGGGGGGGCCCTTTATATGCATTGGGAAAGCTTGTAAAAGAGATGTGAAAAACTGTGAGTATAAGAAACAAGGCCAAGAGGGTTAAAAGGGAGGGTAGGATGTGCACTCCCAAGTAGCCAAGCTAGTCTAAGCAGTCACTTCGAAACTATGTAATGTCTTTCTCTCTTGTCGAAATGCATCTTTGAATGGCGCCATCTTGGCTTGTATCCTGCAAACACAATAGAGAGTAGACCAGAAGAAACAACCATCAAATGAAGTGAGAGAAAAGTCCCACTTGCTTTGGATGTTGTCGAAGTTGCGTGATTTCCATAGTAGGAAGGCCAACTTGGCTTTTGACTGCTATCGGCCAGAGAGGTTGGCACTGAAGAGGCTAGGAGTGGTGCTGATACAAGTGCTTAGGATTCCCTACCCAAGGCAAACATAATGCAGTTTAGTTGCAAGGAAAGAAGCTCAACAGTTGAATGTGTTTTACGCTGTGGCGATGGTGGGGGATGGAGGATGGCAGCATTGCGGCTGGGCCACAATACTGTTGGGACTCTAGTAGTAGGTGCTGATAGTGGGAGCTACTACTAGGACGATGAGCTGTGACAACGGTAGCTCCTTAAGGTTAGAAAGATGTTGAACGACATATTTGGAGGATCAGAAAGATGCCAGGGGTGATGGCGTTGCATATGTTCTAGAGGGTGTTTTCTTGGCATTGTGAAATACATTCTGGAACTGCAATGCCTTGCCCTGTATTATCAAGGGCATCTGGAAAGGTGCACGCTCACTTGCTTACAAAATTCACATGTGCGTTGGGAAGCTTTGCACCACGAACCTAGTTTAAAGTCTTGGTAGACTGTCGAATGTGCTAGTTTAAGGTCCTAGTAGACCGATGTGCCATTTTAAGGTCCTGGAAGGCCACTGTGCTAGTTTATCATCGTAGCGGATGGTGGATGGCTAGTTTAAGGTCATAGAAAATAGTACTGTGGGTTCCAGTTTTATGTCATGGCCCAAAGATGTGTTGTGCCAGTTTAATGTCATAGCGAATGTACTGTGCTAGTTTATAGTCATACCAGACGTACTGTGCTAGTTTTACGTCATAGCAGATGTACTATGCTAGTTTATAGTCATAGTAGACTATGGTGCTTACCTTGCTTTGTATCAGACATAGTATGGCTTGAGGTACAAGTGGTTCATGGGATTTGCAAACTCATTGCCATCCATATCAGCTAGCTTGAAGGCCTCATTCTCATAGGCTTTCGTGACTATGAATGGACCTTCCCAGTTTGCTGAGAACTTGTTTACATGTTCACAAATAGCCTTGAGGACTAGGTCTCCCTTTTTGATCTACCATTGATGTAGATTGCAATGGTGCTTTTACCACTGCTTGTCCTAGTGCCATTCAATGCGATCAAGTATTTGGGCATGCTCCTCCTCTACGGAGTTAATGTTAATGATCCTTGACTCATTATTTTGGGCCTCATTCATGATGCTTGAAAGGATCATTTGAAGTGATGGTACTTGAAATTCAAGAGGTAACACTGCTTTAGATCCATAAATAAGGCTATAAGAAGTTTTACCTGAAGCCGTTTTGCATGTCGTGCGGTAAGCCCACAACATGTAGAGGATTTGCTCATGCCATCACCTCTTGTTGTTGCTAAGAATCCTTTTGAGCAAGTTGATGATGGCCTTGTTTGTTGCCTTTGCCTGACCATTTTCCTATGGGTAGTATGGCAATGAAAACAAGTGCTTGATGCCAAGGTTTTGACAAAAGGTTTTGGTTTCCGTGCTACTAAATTGTGGCCTGTTGTTTGTCACAATAGTCATGGGAAGACCAAAAATTGTTACTATGTTACCTAGGATAAAGTGGTAAACCTGTTGAGATGTAGTTTTCCTTAGGGGAATAGCCTCCACCCACTTTGTAAAGTACTTGGTGGTAGTGATGATGAAGCTGTGTGCTGCAGAAGACTTAGGCATGATGGGTCCTATGATGTCTAGTCCCCATCGTTGGAATGGCCATGTGATCTACGTAGGATGTAATTCAATAGGCAACACTTGTATGAGATTTGCATGGCGTCGACATACATCACACGTCCTAACTTTGGCAAGGAAATCTTATTCAATGCAAGGCTAGTAGTACTTTAGGTGTCTAATTTTCATTGCCATAGCCCTAGGGGCCATGTGTCCTCCACAAAATCCTTCATGGACTTTGTTAACAATTTTTTGCACTTCTTCCCCACCAATGCAAGTTAGTAATATCCCATCAAAGGAGCGTTTGCATAAAGTGTTATCTTCTATGAGGACATATTGCCATGCTTGCTTTTGGATTGCATCCTTTTGGATGATGCTAAGCCATGCAGGGGTTTGTTGTGTTGAAGATAAGCTTTGACGTTAGTGTACCACTCTTGAATACCAGTTGTGCTTACAGATGCGATGTGTACTACTTGAGTAATGGGATCTGTGCATTCTATCATTGAAGTGGGTAAAGTTGCAAATAGATGCGGTGGCACATTCAATGCTAACATGGCTAGTGCATCTACTATAGTGTTCTCATTGCAAGGCACGTTGTTGTAAATTGTTTCAGAAAACTCTTGGCCAAGTTGCAATAAGGTTGTAAGTGTGAAGCTTTACAGGCATAGACTTCTGTAATCTGGTTGATGACAAGTTGGGAATCGCCTTGGACTGCCAAATGTTGAATCTTTAGTTCTCAGGCTGCTAAGAGGCCCCTGAGGAGTCCTTTGTACTCAGCTACATTGTTCATACAAAGGAATGTAAAGTGGTAAGAAAAAGGTCGAATATCCCTAGAGGGGAATGTAATGATGGAAGCAGCACTACCACCTTGCATAGTTGAGGCACTGTTGAAATGCAAAGTAGCTTCAAAGTGTAATGGCATAGGATTTATGTTGTTGACATGTTCGTCGGGGAACTCTAGCTCTATCGTTGCTTGATCATCGATGTGTGAGGTTGTGAGCTGTGTAGCTATTGCTTGTCCCTTTATCGATGATTGGGCAACATAATGCAAATTGAATTTTGCCGTTATAGCTTTCCATTGGGCTATCCTACTCCACTTGTATAAATTGTTTGTGATAGCTTGAAGTACATTACTCTTGCATATGATGTTAACTTTATTGCGGAAGAGGTAATGTCTCCATTTTTTTAGTGTAAACATTAGGGCGAGACAATTTCTTTCTACTTCGTTATACTTTGCCTCATAAGATATTAGTGCATGGCTCAAGTAATAAATCAGGATTTTAGAGTCTTCATCTTTCTTCTGACATTACAACACTGCAATAGATGTGTTCAAGGTAGCAAGCTAGATGTAGAAAGGCTTATCCCTCTATGGTGGGTAAATAGTTGGGAGGTGCAAAAGCTCTTTCTTTAGATTATCAAAGGCTTATTGACATTGTTCTATCCACTCAAAGTTGACCCCCTTTTTAAGTAAGTGTTGCATGGGGTGTAATTTTTCTATCAACTTCGCGATAAAACTCCAGATAAACTGTACTCTGCCTTGCAACCCGCACAACTCTTTAAGGTTCGTAGGTGGTGCTAAGTTGATGATAGCCCTTACCTTGTCGGGGTCCACTCGTATCCCTGCCTTTGACACTACAAACCCTAGCATGCATCTTGTTTTAACTTCAAAAATACATTTCCTTAGGTTGAGACGCAAGTCATGCCTGTGACAACGTTTGAGAAAAATATCTAGATCATTGGGATGATCAATAGCTTCGTTAGACTTGACTGCTATATCATCCATGTAATTGTTTAATTTCTCCAAGAGGTAGTCACTGAAAATGTATGTCATGGCTCATTGATAGGTTGCTCCAGTGTTTTTTAGTCCAAAAGACATCATGGTGTAACAAAAGGTTCCCCAAGGGGTCATGAAAGTAGTTGTTAACTGATGCTCTGGGTTGATGTGGATTGGGTTGTAACATGAGAACCCATCCATAAAGGATAGTAACGCATGACTAGTCGTAGTGTCTATGAGTTGATCGATGCTTTATAATGGGAAATCATCTTTAATCATTGCTTTGTTCAAATCTCGAAAGTCTATACAAATTCGTATACCTTCCATTTTCTTAGAAACTACAACGATGTTTAACACCCACCTGAGTAATTGACTGCATGAATGAAACTAGCTTGATATAGCTCAGTGATTTCATCACATACAACTAGTGGGATTTTTGATTTGATTTTATGAGCCTTTTGCTTGACTACCTTGATACGCGGGTCTAAGACAATGTTATGCTGTATGAGCTGTGGGTCTAGGCTCGACATGTCATCATAGGACCACACAAACACTTTAACATTATCTTGGAGAACCTTAGATATGTATTTTTGCATTTGTGGATCTAGGAGGGAGCTAACTTTTAATGTCTTCATTTCCCCCCTAGATATAGTTACAGGTGTTTCAATAAGAGGGTCTTCAATCACATCCCCAACCTCTAGGTCTAAGGCTTAGACCAGATGTTTGGGCCAATTTAGGAATGTTTCCAAGGACGCTATAGTGTTGTCAGTAGATAATTTCCAATCTATCGATTCTAAGTGTAGGTGTCTTATGAGCCTACCATGAGGGCCTATCAGGGTCAAAAGTGAATGAAGATCAACATGCATGGCCATTTTTGTTAAACCTACCATAATAAGAAAAAAGACCAAGTCAAGTGATACCTGTTTGAAGCAACAACATATAATGAATGTTTGTAAAGCTATAGTGCAACATGAAATAGTTGTCAACTACTATGCAAAGTTTGCAAGTTGCCAGTTTAAGGTATTAGCAGACTATCATTAGGCTACACTGTAGGTTAACATCCCATGTAATATTTTGTAAATCAGAATTACTAGTTTAAGGTCTTAGTGGACCGTGGTGTAATATTTGATGGGCCCACTTACTATGCTACCAATGAGTGTTACATTGTAATGAGATTTCGCTATAGTAGCGTTATGCTACAGGGGTGTCCTGCATTACTCGAGGTATGAAAATGATAATTTTTTAGGGCGTTGGCTATAAATAGGGGATTACCCCTTGGTATACTTGTCATTTTCATTGTCAGAGCCTAGAGCCCATACTTAGAGCGTAGTGCGGTCACATAGAGAGAGAGTGAACAGGTGTAGCATAGCAGCTGGTATGACTGATTCGTGAGCACAACAATGGCATGCAAGGGCGAACGCAAGCATAAGGGACTTGCCAAGGTAGATAAGGTGAAGGAGACCCTGGAATGCCTCTCCAAGGTGAGTGTTGAGGTGGGGAAGAAGGTTCCATCTACTCGGTAAGTCGCTACACTATCCTTGCTTCCATTAGGTGACGTATCAGATTAGATTGTCATTGCCATTACTGTCATCATTTTTGCAACTATTGCCACCATTTTTGTTTGCTGTTTTGGCCGTTATGCTGTGGTTGTTGCTACTATGGCTGCAGTGGTGTATGGGTGTTATGCTATAGTTGCATGCGGTACCGCCCTACCATTGTTATTAAAAATAGTTATTGTGTAATCGCAGGGGTTTGGGTAGTTTTGGACGATGTAGCATATGCTCGACATAGTGTGCTATCCTTAGGAGGGTTTGTTTGTTTGCCAAGTTTTTGCGGTAGCATGACACACATTTGGTGTAGCGTAGCATGAGCTATTTTATGTTATAGGATTGGGACAATGAGACATTGTGAATTCCATTTCATCTGCATTGTTAAGGTTGTAATATTTTTATTATCGTTACACTACGCCATCATGTTGTGAGGCCCTGAGGTCGTTATATTTGTGATCTGTCACATTGCTATGCTATTAAACCTGTAACACTGCTACATTGTTAAATTTTTTGCACTATCAAATTTGCTATGCTGCAATGCTTGTTACAGTGGTCTGTTCGCTATATTGTTACATGTCTGCTTACACTTGTTCATTTACTATGTTACATGCCATGCATTCGTCTTGCTATGCTGCGCATTTCACAACCATCACTCTTATACAAGAGTGTAACTTTTACGCTACATGTCTTCTACATGGCGTTGTGTACCATGTAACTGTTATCGTAGGATACATCCGCTGTTGTTATGCTATACGTGGCTTGATGGCTACGCTACGCTACAAGTGACATTTTGTTATGTTTCCTCTAATGTTTAACTTTATTTTATGCTAAAGAGAAATTTGTAACTAGGGCATCATGCTACGCTACATGTAAAGAGAGGGTCACACTATGCTATACAAGTAATCATCACTTGAATCACAATGCTAACGTTTAGATGCCTTGTCATGTGAGGTCATGTTGAAATCCATCCTGATCATTCTTGAACTTGTAGGAGTTTTGTGCTACCTTAGTGAACCTATGAACAATGTCCCTCCTCCCCATGCACGCATGGGGCAGCAGGCAGTTTGGTTTCGTGAGGGTGCATGGGACTTTCTACAGTTCCTCCTCTGCCACTTTAGTGTGATCATGTGGTCACACCTATCGACCGAGACAACCATTGTAATTACAAAAACATTATTGCCCAGGGTGAACCGGGGCATTCTAAAATTCTTAGTTGATGGGCCAATTGGGAGCAAAAGGGCAGGAAGCTCCAACCAGTTTCCAAGAGGCTTAAGGTGCTTGAGTTGGATCTGGATGATGCTTGAGTACAGATGCTATCATTTATACAACATGCTATACATTGCCCATCACATGGGCACTTACTTTCAGAACCCACCTGGGAAAGTTTACTATGCTGACAGGTAAGTCTTGTAAATGTATCTTAACGCTTTGTATGATTTTCATTACACTAGACAAAGGATGCTTACTATATTCTTGTATATTACCAGGTTTTAAATTGATGAAGGTGGCCTTCACAGTAATACAGATGCATTGGCGGTGGCCCAGAGGGCCCTGCAAGAGTTCACCTCCACTGGGAACATGTGTGCTGATGTCATATAACAACTTGGATTTGAATTCAAAAGCTATCCAACCAAGTATTCCAAATTCTATGAGAAGTGTAAGGAAGCTAGCTAGTTAGATAGTGAATGGGCATCACACTAATCGATTACCGTTGATGACGTTCAGGTGGAACTTCCACTGTTCCCTATGTCGTTCAAATATGGTACGTTGTTATGCTCAAATAATGATGTACTTTTTTTTTGTGTTTTATGCTAACCTCTTTTTTTTCTTTGTTTACTGTTAACTATTGTAGTAGCGAAGGAGTCCCAAGAGGTCACTGTGGTCACCTCCGGGCATAACGATACCAACCTCTTCTTCAAGTATGGAGAGGTGGAGGAGATGCAACGTTGGCTCTATTATGGGGACCCAGCCATCCTTGTTCATAACCTTCAAGAGGCTAGGCTCATGGACTTATTCCTATCCGTAAACCTGAATTTCTCGGCTACCAAAATGCTTTCCCTAGCCGATTCTTTCACTGAGAAGGCTGAGTGCTTCCACACACATGTTCACAATGTGCATGTGATATTTGAAATTAATGACTAACTATTTGTAGATCTTTTTGGTGTCCTGTCTGATGGTCTCCTTGTAGGAGAAAAATATAAGAAATATGTGAACCATTATGGGGACATTGAGGAATGGCTAGGGATGACTAAGGATCGAAAGGGGATCTACATTGAGAAGTTCAGGCTGAAGGTGGTTAAAATAATTTACCCTATCTTCTGTGCCTGTGCTTTCCCCAAGCTACTCTCCCAAGGGAAAATCCTTGGAGTGGAGCAAGCTTGGATAATGAGGGAGGTCATGGAAGAAGGGACTCACTATAACTAGGCGAAGTACCTCTCTGAAGGCTTGTAGGCTGAAATGGTCAAACTTCATGAGAAGCTTGAGTCCTGTTTCAACGTACACTACGTCTTCTTTGTAGCTTGCTTGTGATGCTTTGCTAAATTCCTGGTAGTCTATGAGAATGATGTCTAGGTATAGCAAGATCATAACTAGATATCGAAGCCATGGATTTGCCAGGTTTTCTGCACCACTCGATCCCAAGACCATCCAGAAGCTATTGGGGAATCATTTTCAATAATGACAAGGGATTGGGTGGGACGTACCTTTCATGGCTAGGACAGCATGTTAGAGGTTCCCCCCATCAACACAAGAAATGCATTAAAGGGGAAGCATCTCATTACAAGAACTATAAGGACCAAGTTGCAATGTAAGAGATCTCGTCCTGTCGAAGAGACTCCCTACATAGATGAAGGAAAAGGGAAGAAACTGCGAATCAAAGTTCACAGAGTGCAACCCCTGGTTGGTGAGTATGCCAAAATTATTTTTTAGCATAGCGCTTGTTATGCTATGCCACGCTATATAGCGTTGTGTAGCGTGGTGCCTGTTTCAAGTTGGGATATTTTGCTAACTACGATTATGTTCTATGAGGAGCAGAAGAAGAAAGGGAAGAAGAGGTTTTGGCTCCTGGAGTAGGGGCACCTGCTAAAGGGGAGGAGGAAAAGGCCTTGGCGATGAAAGAAGAGGCTCTTGATGATGAGGGAGAGGCCCTTGCTGATAACCCCTTCGCAAAAAATGCTTCTGTGCCCAAAAGGTAGATGAGTGTTGAGGATGCTGTCGTACTTTTAAGTTAGTTGGAAAGAGAGGGGATACAATTGGATGCTATTGAGTTTGACTAATTTCTTGATAGTTTCTTGATGGGCGATCCCTCACTATCACCCCCAAGGGTTTGCTGGGTAGGAGCTTTGCACTATCGTGTCATTTTCATCAACTTTGTTGTTATCCTCTCTAACGTGGCTAACACATTTGTCGTGCAGTGGATACCATCATTGATGCCCCTGACCCTTCTTCTTCCATCCGTCTTTGTCCCTGGACCAAGAACCCTGACAAATTCACCTTCATAAAGGGAGTGGTTGATGACATGATTGATTGCTTAAAGAAGATTGATCTTGAGATCGGTACGCTACAATTGCTACATTAGGCTGTTGCAGTTGTTAGTCCCCCTCTTTTTCTTTTATTTGTGTTACTGTGACTAATGTTCTTCCATGCATGACAACCTCCCATCTCAAGTGGGATCTTTGACAGGTCATTGAGGTCGATGCTGTGCCCGAACTTTCGCTAGAGATGATTGAGGTACCTCATCACATTTACGAAGAAGTAAGTAAATGTGCATTGTAATCAACATGCTTCTTATGGGAGTATAGGCATGTGAACCAGGACCTCTAGAAGAGGGTACAAAAACTCGAGAAAGAGAAGACTAACCTAACCATGGAGGTGGAGTATCTTCGATCTAGGAATGAATTCCTGTTGGCCTGTGACACCGACAATGGTAGTTGGCACAAAGCTGTGATTGACTATGCTAGATATTGGATAGTCGTACAAAACAATAACCAGGCCAGTCATGAAATTATTCAACAACGTATGCAAATGGACCTCCTAGCATAGAAGAACCAGGATTGGAAAGACTATAGCACCAATGTTTACGAATGGGGGCAAGCACATAAGAACCATAAACATATGTATAAGATGGAAAGTGCCACTTATCGTAAACAGTACCGGGATGCTGTTGTTGAATCACATACCCTTAAGTTGTTTCTTGATGTCATTGGTGCTTGCAGTGCTTATGAGAAATTCATGCAACAAGTGATGGAAAGTGAGTCTCCTGAAAGGAAGGTGACCCTACCTATCGAGGAGACCACCACCACCACTTTCTCCCCAGGACCACCCAGATGGATAGCCATGGAAAAGGGGAAGGTTGCAGCAAGCGCTAACCTAGGAGAGGGAAATTGGGCCAAACTCACTGAGGAGGAGATCTTGCGATGTATTGCTATCGGCATGGAATGAATACCCCCGAAATGGACATGGGGCCATCTCAGGTTAGTCACCTTTTGTTACGTTATGACTTATTTTGTAAGAGTTTTTATTGTGTTTTGACTAACTGTTTTATTTTCTGCCTTATGCAAAATCCGAATGAAGATGCGGAACCTAGTGGGGCAAGAGATGGTGATGGAAATGAAGACCCATAGCGTGAATGACATAAAATTTCATTATTATTTTTGAATTCAATTAATTTGTAAGCATTATTGATTAACAATGAATGAAGGACAAAAGTGAAAAAATTTATTTTATTTCGATTGATATATTTCATTTATTTTTTATCCTTTTGGGCTCCTTAAGAGCCTCTTGTTCTAGTTTAAGGCCATTTCGGGCCATTGCTCAATGAATATATATTTTTTAATATTTTCAATGTATTCTTTGTTTTCTTTTCTTTTTTACTCCATAGTAGTAAAATTACTAGTTTTAGGCCCTGGCGGGCTGTGATGGATAGTTTAGGGCCATTCTAGGCTGTCACTAGTTTTAGGCCATTTTGGGCCCTTGTAGTTTTAGGCCATTGCTAGTTTTAGGCCATTTCAGGCCATCGTAGGGTGATAAATAAAAGATTGCCAGTTTTAGGCCTTAGCAGGATGTGGTGTGATGCAAATAATGAATGTAATGTGAACAATGTAAACAATGAGGAAGATGCTAGCATAAACAATGAGTACAGAGCAAAGAATGTGAACAGTGGACGTATCGTTGATGCAAGCGGTAATCATGGTGAAAGTAGTGAAGTAGTTACGCTAATGTAGGCAACGATCATTCTCGCAGCTGCTTTCTAATCCATTGTGGGCTTGGTGATGCGTACGATTGAGGGGCCTTGTTATAATACTCCTTTATGTCATCGTCTATTGACTGAAAGGGTATCTCAGCCCATGTTGCTTCTTCGTTGGAACTAGTTTCGACTTGTTTAGGTGCTTCAGTTTGAATGGGGGTTTGGTCTTTAGATATTTCAATCTCTGATCCTTGCTCCATTCCTACATTGTTTATGGCTCGGGGGGCCACTTCATCGCCATGAATTATCACTTCCCCTCCTGCATAGGGCAAGTGAATCTCCTCGTGTATTGGAGAGGAAATAGCCCTCAATTGGGCCAACCACGATCTCCCCAGGATTAGGTTGAACCCAAGCATTTCTTATACCACTAAGAATACTGCGCTTGTGGGGAACTGGTCCCCTGCCACAAAGTTGATATGTACAGTTCCTTTTACTAGCACAAGCACCCCATTAAATGATTTTAAGCAGTATGTTGTTGTGGGCTTGATTTGATCGACCAAGCCCAATTTTTCCACTATGGAAAAGGGGATGACATTAGTAGCGACCCCGTCATCAACATGTACCCTTTGGATCTTGCATTGACTGACCCAAATTGTGATGAATATGGATGCTATTGTTACCTGACCCTTTTTAGGATCATCCTTAATGGACTCATCGAGGAATGTTAACTAAGATGGTTGTGGTTCCTCGGTTGTAGAGGGAAGCATAATAGCGTGAATCACTTTCTTCTCTACCGACATGTTTTCATTGACTGGTATGGATGTTAACATGAGAACCATGGCCTTGCGATGCATAGTAGAAGTCATTACCAAGTCATACAGGGTCAAAGTTGTATTTTTCTATTTCAGAGCATGTTTAACTTGGGTGAGGGAATTGAATAGATCCTACCCACCATCTTTCCTATTACCCTTTTCCTCCTCCATTCATCCTAGAAGATGAATCTCCCAAGGAGGGGGAGCTTCAGGTTGAGGGTTTTTCTTTCTTAGATAGGATGGTGGCGATTGCTTCTGTGCAACATTATCAGTTGTTGATGATGAGGGGACTATAGGCATCAAGGACAAGGGGGTAGGCTTGGGAGGACCTAAGGTGGTGCATTCCTTGACCATCTTGTTCGCCAAATGCTCTTCCCATTTTTTTGAATGGGGGGGGGGGNGAGAGGGGCTGTAGGGCTATTTTAGTTGCTTGGCTCTATGTTGTAGGGGCACTTGAATGTTTTGACACCTTAATGACAAACGTTGCTTGTGGTGTTGGTGTGGGCGGTGGTGTGGCTTTGAGCACAAAAGGTGCATGGGCAGATGTCTGAGGGGGAACCTTAAGGATGAATGGTTGTTGCAAAATATTTTTTCCTGTTGTCAGTGTCGCCACACTACATTGAGGCACATGTACCATGAATGGTTGTTGTGGTGGTTCTGGGTTACTATCAATGCCAATCGTGTTGATGGTATACCCTGCGTTGTTGGCATTGAGGGGGTCCTTGTAGACATGCATGAACTAGTTTTTAGGGCGAGCAAGACTACTGTTGTTCAAGACAAGGTTGCCTTGATTGATCATGCATTGAATATCATCTTTCAACGCTAGATAGTAGTCCATGTCATGACTTCATAGTTGATGGTAGTCACAGAACTGTTCCAGCTTGAAGTTCTTAGGAACTTACGGCTCATTGGGTGTGGCCAAGGAGGGGTTCCTAAGAAGTTCGCAATATTTCTTATGACATTTAATCGCTTCCTCTGACATCCACTTATGTTGAATATATCTAGCCCCCAATAGTTTCTTCAAGAGTTCTGAAGGCTTAACGGGTAAAGGAGTGTACTTGGAGCAATCCTTGTGCTCGAAGTTGGATTTAGGCTGGGTTGACACCTTAGGTGCTGATGTTGAGGGTTGATCGGTGTTGCTTGAGCCGGATGTTGTTGCTGTGATCGCCTTTTTGTTGTTGCTATTTTTGGGTTTAGTATCGTTAGCCACATCGACCACCATGGCTATTTCAGCCTTACCCTTCTCTTTGTCCTTTTTGATATATGTGTTCTTGTATGTGACATAGGCTGGGTCTTTGCTAGCTTCGGCCACGTCTTGGATGCTCTTGGTCTAAGCGAAAGCTTGACTAAGGGAGCATGGGGCTAGGTAGTATAGCTTTGACTTAATGAAGTCATTTACCACCCCCTTGAAGATAGCCAACAAATGGGCCTCCATGATAGGCTCGTGTATCTCATTCAAGGTGATGCTCCAATGCTATATGAATCTTTACATAGACTCCAGCGGGTCTTGCTTGACGCTCATCAACTGGTCTAGCGTGACCTTCGATTTCAAGTTATACTTGAAACGGGTCATGAACTGACTCAACAGCTCCTCCAGAGTTGAGATGGAGGTGTGTGGGAGCATGCAGCACCAGTCCAAAGCCTTGCCTTTCAAGGACATGGCAAAGACATGGATAATAGTGTGTGGCTATGGCTACAACAACAAAGATTCAAACCTAAACATTACCAAATGTGTGTTGGGATCACCGTCCCCATTGTATTTTGTCAATTGGGGGAGTGGCATCATAGGGGGCAATGTGAGCATGGGGACGGCCAGGTTGATGGGATTTTCATGTAGAAATCCATGACCTGCACCGTGTTGGAATCGATGACTTTGAGGCATTTAATTTCCTTAGTAAGGATTTTAATAAGTTGAAAATTTTGATCTAGACCCGGTGATGTTGTAGATGGTTGTGTGGCTGCTTGAGCAGCCATCATATGTGCTGATGGGGGTTGCAGTGTAGAGGTAGTGGCTTGGCCCATGGGGGGTGCTGTTGGTGCCACTCCTGTGAATGGTGTCACTTGGGCTATCCACCAGCCAGTGGGTGGTGCCGTTGATGTGACGGTCATTGGTGGGGTTGTGGGGTTGATAGGTTACTTAGTTGGCGGGGTGGCCCATAGGCCTACATTGGGTTGTAGTATGTGCGGAAGCTGGTGCACTTGGGGTTGCACATAGTATGCTACCTAAAGGGGTTGTGCCACAGGTAAGGATGGGGTTGGCACTCACCACGTAGTTGAGAATGGGTTAGCCATTAGTGGAGGGACAGGTGCAGAAGAAGGACCAAAGGTGAAGCTTACATGTGACTAAGACGTGGGCAAAGTGTGGACATATGATAGCATAGCCATGATTGACGTTGGGTAAGCTACTGGGGTAGACTGAGAAGGAAGGATGATTGAGAATGAAGTTGAAGGATCCCCCTATTGGTACATAGAAGGTACAGGATGGATGCCCATGGCTAACACATGTGTAGGTTGTGGCGAGGTCGTGGTAATCACGAAGGGGGCAGACGAGAAAAGCGAGTTTGATCAGAAGACAGTTGCAAAAGGGATAGCTGTAGTATAGATCTAGCCACCAGCTTCAGAGTGGAAGTCCAAGTCTTCTTGTTTGTCTTGGAACACCTCATTGTAGTGGAACACCGTATCCTGTTCCCTGGACCTATTCGCTTGTATCAGTTGGTTTAAGACCCATTGATACGATTCGGTCAATGAGATGACAACATCAAGGGAAGGGATAAATTCCCTCCCGTTCTGGTGGAAAAACTTGACGTTACATTTGTCTTCGAGTTCTTGGCGATCCAAGGGTATATTCACTTGGACCTTCATGTAGAGGAAGTCATAGAGCTCTGCATCTTGCGCCAAGCACTTAGGTGATAGGTGTCAGAGCCTAAGAGACTGACGTGGTGCTAGCACTGGGCTAGGCGGTCACTTGGCACCTATGGTGTTTTGAGCTGAGTAAGGAACTTGAAGGTTCGAGGTGGGAATGACAATGGTTGCGAGAATCATCTTGTGTGATTAAAGGGAAATTGTAAATGGGAAACACAAAAATTAATAAGCGATCAAAGGCTTTTTGTCCTACCGGGTTCGAAAGGAACCATTGTTGTGATCAGTCTGCACCACACGATGCGTAGACAACCACAAGGGTGTCACATCTACGCTAGTGGATGACTAGGTATAGATAGCATGCAAGATTACCTGCAAGATGCAGAAATGGCACCAAAAGGCCCTCCTTCTAGTGCCAAAAACTGTAGCAATCGAAAACATTGGTGGCTGGAACACCGAGAGGTTGCTGGGTGTACAGCCTAATCTCAAATCCGTGTGAAAGCTGTGCTAGAGAGAAATGAAAATGGGGTGCCCTGAATGGTCTAGTCAATTAGACAGGGACTTAATTGGTGTAAGTAAACCTTTCGTAAACGTTTGTTTTAGAAGTGATGTATGCGAGTGAAGCGATGATCAACAAATATAAAATGATAAAAAAAATAGTGCATAGTAAACAAAGAATAAAATAGATTTGGGTTAGAAAGTGCACCGCCCCAAGGTCGCGGATCTGATCTTTGTTTTGGAGAGGTGTAAAATAGAATATGCAACACTGGAGAGGCACAACTTACAACAGAGTAGTATGGTTGTAGGTCCCTGAACTATAGCCAATATCTTGCTACTCGGGATTCTTTTGCTGGCCAATTCACTCGTCAAGATGCCAAAATGCTGAACCTACAAAAGGATGTCTGAAGTCAACCAGAATGCTCAAAGCCAACAAAAATGCTAAGAATTCCCACTATGCTCTCCAAAAGACAACCCTTTGAACATTGTTTGCTAGGGTATTTATAGAGCTAGATGCTGGAGAGAAACATGGTTTAGATGCCATGTGTGCTAGGTCCCACAAAGTGCAAAGGTGATCATGTTATTCTGTTATGTATTACTGCTACACTATGACCATACCACTGAAATTGCATGTGCCAAAATCTAGAAAGCGTACTAACAATGAAAGTGAAATGGAGCTTATTCTCCAGGACTACGTCTTCCCTACTCTTGCGAGCAGGGTCAAGCATAGGGAAAAATTTGGGGATTGACTAGGGGTGTGCAAGATGAAGCAAATTTGCTAATTATGCTCGCTGAAGAGGTGCTAGGATGAGAATGATCATTGCCAACAAGTTCTGGAGTTAACTGAAGACGTCTTAATGCCTCCATGTAAGTGTTGCACTACTTATGTTGTCCAGCGTGTTGGCATAGCATGAGTAACTGCATGCTACACTGTGCTACGCTACGTAGCGTAGCATAGCGTAATCACCGGTCTTGAAAGAAGTCTTACATAAAAGTTGAAAGCATCTATTTGAGGGTTGGTTAGGTAAGGAACGACAACTTCGTCTTTCGTGTTGGAAAGCCTTCGGACCTGCTGAGTTAATCCTTGGGGCATTTTGTTGTTCTACATCCTCGCTATGCTGTGCTATGCTATGCAGCATCGCACAATGTAGCAGCTAATGTGACATGCATCCTTGTTTAATCTACAAATATTTTATCAGGAAACTTTGCTTGAGGCTTGAGGGCTAAGTGGGATAGGTAGTTTTGGTGGTCGAAGCATTGCCAAGTGCAATCCTCTTGTTGGAGTTACTTGGTAGAGGGGCCTTTGTGCATTTTTTCCTTTCCACGCTATGCTACACTGCATAGTGTAGCACAGCGTAGCACCACATGTTGGTTGAATCCTAACTTATTTTGCAAACATTTTGTCATAGGATGTTTGTCATGTCTTGGTGTGTTAGCAGAATAAACTTGTTTAATGATTGAAGCATGGGTAAATGTTTTTACTCTGTTGGAGACGTCTGAGTAGAAGTGTTATCGAAGTACATCCCTGCTATGCTGCGTAGCATAGCACAACATAGCACTCAAATTGAGATGATTCTTGACAAAATTTGCCACATTCTATTGTGCCATATCGCTCATGTTTCAGAGGTGAAATAGGGCAAATGCTCTGGAAGACTAGCTTGTTATCAATTTTCATCTTGGACGTCTGATTAGTCTCCTCAAGGCTTGCTATGCTGTGCAGTGTAGTGTAGCATAGTAGGTTTCTCTATTAGAAAACTTGCCGAACTATTTAGCTCATTCTGAACACTTTTGGCAACTCCTAGCATGGTCTCTTGGTAGACTGGTAGCTGGGTCAATTGTCAATTTGGGCAGGTTGGAGAGTTCAGCAAGCTTGTTAGTTCAAGCAATAGAAAACTTGCCAGACTGTACAGTCTATCCTCAATGCCTACATTATGTTGATGGCCCATCGTGACATTGCACTTGTGGAAGTCCTTGCCTGAATTCCAAGACTCTACCGAAGCTTCAGGGTCCTAAAAGTTTATGGTGTTTCAATGTCTTTGCCTCATGAAAGAAATCTTTGACTAGGAAAAGATGTCTTGCTATTTTTGAAGATGTATTTATGAATTTTCTTTGAGTTCATCCCAAATTTTCCATGATGTCTGCTACTTCCTAGAGATATCTCTCTTCACTTTCTCTTGCATAATGAATGCTCCATTGCTTGTTTGCAACCTTGATCTTTTGTATGCTTTAATGATGTCAACTTTTCTTGTACAATATCAAGTCCTTATCCACATTCTTTGGATGTTCGTTTGAAGACATATGTGTGACCTCCTCCTTTAAGCTCTAGGATAGTTCGTTCCTTGTCCTCTTTAGCTCATCTTGGTTCCCCATTTATGTAGTCCTACAAACACAATAACCATAAAACCATACAAATAAATTTTGTCTCCATTTTACTCAACATTTTGAGCACACCAAAACACACCAAAAAGTCCATAATCTCCCCCTTTTTGGTGATTTTCAAAACTTAAGAAAATAGATTAGTGATCATACCAATATAACCATACCACTCTCCTCCTTTTTGAAGAAAAAAAAAGATAAGGTGGACAAACGTTGATAGAAAAGAACAATAATATCCACATAATATGGAGAGCCAAGAATCACTCATAATCCTAAAAGATATAGGGAGTATCTATTTATTAGGTCCATGAAAAGGTGCCCCAAATTTTGCAAGAGTAGAAAAAACCTTCCAAGTGAAATTCAATCTTGAAGTTGAAGCAAAAGCTTAAGCAAGCTGTCTCTAAAATAATAAGTCATTAGTAGTGCAAGGTGCTTGGGATTAAGAGAATCTTCATTTTTATATAACATTGGCAAATGGACATATCTTCATGATGAGGGCAAATATAGCCATACAACTTCACAATGGAAAACCATTGATGTCAGATGAATACATTCCCATAGAGTAATCATGTTATTTCCCAAAATAGTAAGGAATGTATTACATCCTTTCCTTAAAACCATTGACAATGCATACTCTGGTGTTTGTTCAAGACAATGCAACATCCAAAACCATTGAATAAAACATGTTGATAAATATACATTCATACACTTATCCTCTAATGTAAATAAGATCATGTAAAAATAGTCTATTAATACAAAATATCAAAGATAGAGCATATAGAAATAGGTGTTTCATTAAGTATCACAAATAGGAAAGCAATAATATTACAAGTGTTGCCACGCATATATCAAGAATTGATCCAAGATTTTCAACCAATATTTAAGCTTGAAGTGAAGTATGAATGTTGAGGAGCAAGTAATCTATCTTCAAAATAAGTAATTAGTATGGATTATCATCTTGGTAAATGAGCATATAGCAATATACAACTTGAAACCAGCCATGCCGAATTTCCAAAATTTGCATCTTAAAGCAAATTATTTAATGGATAACTTAATCAAAAGCACAGATATCCAAAAATTATCATGGCCTTGCTCCTAATATTAACTACTTCTTGTATAGAAATAGATACTTCCTGCTTAAGCTTATGATTAAAAATTGGATGTTGGTTGTTAGTTCAAAATCCATGAGGACTAATAGAGATTGATGCTAAAGATACCTGATCTAATAGATAGCATTATGTAATTCTAGATTCAACCAAAAGAATTTATCAAAAGAATATGAAAGTCATGCATGTTTTATAGGTCAATACAACAACCACAATCATCTACAAATAATAGATGTTGATAAGGGACTAAGTATTCATATATTGGTAAGTGCCTTTTAAAGTTAACCATTTAAGACTTTGTGATCCCAACAAATACCTCTTGAAGTTCTTTTCTTGCTCATTGTGCATTTTGGTTGAAGTCTCCATGGACTCCCCCTACATTGATGACCCCCAAGATGATTGAGATGTAGGCTCTCACTACATATGTGCTACTTATCTTGGGCTTTTAAGTTCAATGTGCAAAAATCACAAACACACTATAACTGTAGATCAATAGTAAGCTTAATTTGTGAAGATCTAGATCTTCAACTAGCAATATTGATAGAGGTTTGTCTCATCTTATACATGGCAAAAATCATTCCAAAGACTATGACCATAGAAATAGATCATCACAAGAATTTTAGATTGAGAAAGACAAGAAATCAAACCAAGGAAAATCATTACAAGTGCTATTATAAGTCTTCACAAAACCAATTAATATAAGGAATGATCTAGACATTTATTCCACCATATATGATCTGGACATAGATAATTTAAGACTTCTCATATACAAACCTTATTAACTAGCAAGCAAAGAGATAGAGACTTACCTTAACTTACCTTGCTTGTTGATAAATTGAAAAGATTGATGGAGTTTAAGATGAGGTTCCCTATCATGAAGTATCTCCTCATCCTTAGGTTCTCTTTCATTAGATTGTATATGTGATGTCTCTATTTGTTCATTTTCCTTGTGATAGAACTTTAAAATTAATTTTTTCATTATTTATAAAACTCCATATCTCTTCATTATTACTTATTGGTACTTGCAGAATTTCCTTACCAAAGCCCTTTTGACAAGACCAAGCATTAATCTTATTTTGATCATCATAGTTAAGAGTTTGTATAAAACCACAATTTTTACATATAAAAGTAGTATTATCCTTAAGGTTAGAATTATCAAACCTTACTATGCTTGAGCTTGAGATTGCATTTTCATGTCTTGCATCCTCTAAATTCTTTGCCTAATTTTCAGGAATCTCTTCATCTTGAATCTTGCTATAATCCTTGTTACAAGAGGTTAGTGGTTGAATCTTAGCTTTTATGTCTAAGATCTCTTATTTAATTTTAGCATGAATAGCATTTAACTTAGAAAGTACTAGTTTCTTTGCCTTCCTAATCAAATGATGTATGATAAAAATTTCTTCTTTAAATTTACTATACCTCTTGTCACACTTGTCATCTTGTTCACCTTTATGTGAGGAAGATTCATTAGTAAGCACCATGCAGATGAGATGAGAATCTTTAGGAGAATTGCATGCTTCTTCTTCACTTTGCTCACCATCATCCTAACTTGTATAAAAGTTGGTCTTTTTGGTTCCTCATTGATGAATCATTGTTTTTGTTTGCCGTGACATTGCATACACAACATCGGGGCTTGGCTTCGACATTGGGTTTCCGATGTTAGGGCATATATCTTGGCCTATAAATATAGCACTTGGGTTCTAGTTTTTGGCATAGTTTAGTTTTCAATTTTCAAGCAAGGTAGTGAAGCTCTTGTCATTTCTTTTCCTCAAAGTTAGAATATTTTTTGAGTGCTTGCAAAAGTAGTCTAAGTGTGTACAGTTCTTTATTCAAGCACTGATGTACCTAAGTGCGGTAGTGTGATAGGAATAAAACGAACTCTTTTGATAATCCTTGCAACACTGAGCATATATTAATATTTTCTTTAATGCATTTTTGCTTTCTTTCTTTTTACTTTAATGCATTTGAGTTAAGTGATTTATTTTTAGTTGTTAATGAACACAAGCATGACCACTTAGAGCATTCATATAGTACTTGGTAACCTAGCAATGCTTAAAGTTTGGTAGCTTAATAGTGCTATATGTGTTCAAGATGTGTCCAAGAAAGTGGGATATTTGTGTTAGGCTAGTTCACATCTTGTTTTACATCATTCATTAGTTAATCAATTTATCTCTTTCTATCATCAGTAGTACCATTGCATAGAAATAGGAACCACATCACATGCCTCACTTTGGACTAAACCATACATGACAACACTACCACTAGTCCAAGTGGAAAGATAACGAATTGTGATTAAGGCATAATGATCTAGATGCTATAACTAGTCCCATCCATAGAATTTGACTGGATTGCACATGAGCTCTTGTGATTAATATGGTTGAGTGTAGGGGTGGTACCTCATCACTCATCATTGGCACCGTTGTTGATGAGTGGCTAGGTACCCCTACACTCAACCATACGAATATGAGCGTTTCATACTGATCCGATCAAACTATGCAGACAGGCTAGTAGTGGTATCTAGATAGTTACTCGTTGATCATAGTTTTCTATCTTTCCACTTGGACTATTATTTGCTTTGTCATGTATGGTTTAGTATAGAGTGAGGTGTATGATGTGTTCCTAAACTAATGCTACTCCTAGAGACAATGGAAAATAATCTTTAATTAAGCTAGGAGAAAAGGAGAGAGAGAGAG
>MNCI01002202.1:10934-24480 GCA_015680685.1 Gnetum montanum
AGTAAACACAAATTGGTTAAAATAAAAGTTTATATATTTCATATATGTTGATGAAGGAATACATTACACAATTATTGTAACAAACATTACAGAGCTATATAATAGGATTGAGCAAAAGGCAAAATACTATAATAAGTGTGAACTCAGAATGCCTAATCCTCCAATTGAGCAAAATGAACTTATGCAATTCTACTTTAGAGATGTTTAGCATCTAAAATCTTCTTTGCACATGAAAAGGAAGAAGAATCTTTAAAGAATCAATGGTCTTAACTCCAGATAATGCAACAAATGTTAACTTCTCTTAAACCAATGTGAATAGTAACCTTATCTAGTGTCATTCTTTGAGATTTATGAATAATCATAGCCCATGCCAACCGTAATGGTGACTAACGAAATGCTTCTTAAACCACAGGTACAATTGGCACATGATGAAGATTACCATTATCAAAGGCATATCCGATGTAAGAGTCAAAATCAACAATAACATATAATGATAATGCAAGTGGCTATTTATCTTAAAGATACATAATAGTGTGAATCATGCCAAGTGCACACCATTAACCAATCCTGCTTCAAGCCAAAGGTTAACTATAAGCATTACCCTTGCACATTCACATATAAGCAAAGATTGCATTACTTGTTGCAATAGATGATTGTTATTGTTGATTTTAAAGAAAATGTTATTTACCTTCTCTATTGGAACTAATAACAATAGAATCCATATTTCTAAAAATGCATGAATTCCAATATTGCACCTCTTAATTTCATTATTATTATGAATGGAGAGCAAAGAGGGCACCAATTGAATAAAGATTTGACTTCTCTATAGTGACTCTTTAACTCCTTTGCATGTGGTGTGTGCATGTGAAAAAATACAAAGAGACGAACAAAAAACTAAAGGGTCAAAAGGCATTAATTGAGTAAAGATTCAACAAAAAACTAAAGGGTCAAAAGGCATTAATTGAGTAAAGATTCAATTCCCCTGCACTAATTCTTTAATGCACTAATTCTTTAATGCACTAATTCTTTAATGCCCATGCATGTGGCCCATGCGAATGAGAGAATACAAAAAGATCAAACTAACTAAATTGGCACTGCAACATATATTTGTAATGCATATTCATTGTGGAGATATAAAAAATCACATTACAAATACATAAATAATGTTATTATTATATCATGGGCTTTTTGTATATTGACATTATTGTTATGACAAATGATAAATAATATCCATAACAGTACAATTTGATTTACGTGAAAGATTCAAAGCTCCAGACGGTAAACATAGCCCTTGATAGTATTTACACGTACTTTGTAATCCCAAAACCGCCTATCCTACAATATAGCGAAATCCAGCATTAACAAATAACATGTAGCCCACTCATAATCCATTCATTGACATAAAAAAAATTCAAATGATCATTTTGAGACACTGACAAAACATGACACTAAATAAATGCATATAGAATATCAATGACAAATGGGAAGTACATTATATTTCCGGAAAACATATCTAAAATCCAAAATGGCCATTAACAACTCCAAAAAGAGAATCTGTCCCGGAAAATAGTGNCTTCAATGCTTTGTTTTTCATTGCGTGTGAGCTGGCCTAGGACTTTTTTTTTGTTAGTTGTTCAAAGTGGCTTTGTTTTTCCGATGCTTCAATATTAGCAATTTATGCGGTGTCTATCCTAATTATTGACCGCTTGTTTAGTCCTACCTTAACTCTATTTGAAGGTAGGTTTTATATACGAAAATTTTGTATTTAGTCCTACCGCTTGTTCCTATAGTAATTCTATTTGAAGCCTACTTCTTTATGCGAAAGATTTTCATATATAGGAACAAGCGGTATAAATAAAGTTAAATCGCATAAATTTCTACCGCTTGTTCAAAGACGAAAACCACAACCAAGTCTTTCAATTATGAAATCTTTAAACAGGAAAAAACTTGATTGCATTGGAACACTGTACGAAAGTAACGCCTTCCTGCTGCATGCGAAAGCATCCAATGTTAAAAAACTGCTTAAGAAGCGGTCAATGATTAGGATAGACACCGCATAAATCACGAATATAAAAGCATATACGAAAAACTGTATTTNTTAATATAGCATAAGTGGTTAACAATATTCATATAAAAATAAGGTTCCATAGGAGCAGTACGCGGCTTCCTATCAACTAAAATGGTTCATTTAGCAAAGATAATGACTAAGCAAATACGGATAAAACATAACACATCGCATAAACAAGCAGGCTTCAAATAGAGTTAAGGTGGGACTAAATACAAAGTTTGTCGTATATAGGAACATGCGGTATAAATAGAGTTAAATCGCATAAATAAACAAGCGGTATAAATAAACTTTGTATAGAAGCGGTAGCACAAAATACAGTTTTTCGTATATGCTTTTATATTCGTGATTTATGCGGTGTCTATCCTAATCATTGACCGCTTCTTAAGCAGTTTTTTAACATTGGATGCTTTCGCATGCAGCAGGAAGGCGTTACTTTCGTACGGTGTTCCAATGCAATCAAGTTTTTTCCTGTTTAAAGATTTCATAATTGAAAGACTTGTTGTGGTTTTCGTCTTTGAACAAGCGGTAGAAATTTATGCGATTTAACTTTATTTATACCGCTTGTTCCTATATATGAAAATCTTTCGCATAAAGAAGTAGGCTTCAAATAGAATTACTATAGGAACAAGCGGTAGGACTAAATACAAAATTTTCGTATATAAAACCTACCTTCAAATAGAGTTAAGGTAGGACTAAACAAGCGGTCAATAATTAGGATAGACACCGCATAAATTGCTAATATTGAAGCATCGGAAAAACAAAGCCACTTTGAACAACTAACAAAAAAAAAGTCCTAGGCCAGCTCACACGCAATGAAAAACAAAGCATTGAAGGAACCGGATATATCGTGAGGCTGAACAAACTCAAACTAATGACAAAAACATGAAAGAAATAAGATCCGCAACTTTAGGAACCAAACCACAAATATCTGCAACTATGTCTGCAACTATGTTACGTGCGAACTAAAATCCTAACTGCCAGTCAAATCGCATTCCAAAACCCTTAACAACAACCAGAAAAGAGAAAACCTATCCTTCGAAAAAACCAACGAACAAGCCTAAGAGAGACCCAAAATAATTAAGATTAGCAATGATCGAAAGAAAGCTTATTACAGATCACCTTCGACGACACACGACGGAAGACAAAAACAATCCGTGAAACGCCTATGCGTATCTAGGTAACATTGCCCCATACACTTCCCGAAAAACCCTATCAAAGAAGACAGATAATACATTTTGCGACAAAGAAAACATACACGAACAACAAAAATTTCAAAGAATTGAGACTGGCAATGAAAGGTATCCCTAGTTATCAATTTCTGTGAAAGCTTCAAAAAATCAGAAAAAAAAAAGACACAACTCAAACAATCAAAACAACTCCTCCGAGTAATTAACCGACAAAAACTCTAACCATTCCACAAAACGCATTCAAAACCCTAACAACACCACACATGAACAACATATCTCCGAAAGAGGAAAACGAAACAAAGAGAAACAAGAAAACATATAAATGAACAGAGATTTTATAAAGGAGCATGAACCAAACGTACCGATCGGCGCCAGCGCACGAAAGCATCTTGTTTATACGCAGAACGTGGAAGGGATGCACACGAACGCGAAGATGGAANCTGCAACTATGTTACGTGCGAACTAAAATCCTAACTGCCAGTCAAATCGCATTCCAAAACCCTTAACAACAACCAGAAAAGAGAAAACCTATCCTTCGAAAAAACCAACGAACAAGCCTAAGAGAGACCCAAAATAATTAAGATTAGCAATGATCGAAAGAAAGCTTATTACAGATCACCTTCGACGACACACGACGGAAGACAAAAACAATCCGTGAAACGCCTATGCGTATCTAGGTAACATTGCCCCATACACTTCCCGAAAAACCCTATCAAAGAAGACAGATAATACATTTTGCGACAAAGAAAACATACACGAACAACAAAAATTTCAAAGAATTGAGACTGGCAATGAAAGGTATCCCTAGTTATCAATTTCTGTGAAAGCTTCAAAAAATCAGAAAAAAAAAAGACACAACTCAAACAATCAAAACAACTCCTCCGAGTAATTAACCGACAAAAACTCTAAACATTCCACAAAACGCATTCAAAACCCTAACAACACCACACATGAACAACATATCTCCGAAAGAGGAAAAAGAAACAAAGAGAAACAAGAAAACATNAAAACCAGGAAAACCAGGCGCTGCTGAAAATGATGAACGAAAGAAAGGAAAACAATTTGTTCAAGACTCCAAAGGAGAGAAAACACACTTACGTCTCCCCATTGTTGCTGTTGCCGCTGCTGCTCCCCTACGCAATCCCTGCCAAAGAGAAATGGCTCCGTTGAGGGTTTTTGCGATTTTATAGCCACGGAAAACCCTTGATTCATGCCACAGAAAACCTGGTTTTAATTTTTTTGTCAACTTACGCGGCTTTCGTAGTTGGAAAATTATTTCTTTCGCAATTTTGTATTTGTGCTTATCGAGTCGTAAATTTTGACTATCAGGGTTGGTAACGTGTTGCACAAGGCTGTAGCGCTCCTAGCCTTTTCGGATTGTATATTTTAGGGTTCATGTGATGTTATTATTGGGTACGGTTTATACCACTGTTACGATTGTTTAAGGTTGGTCGTGTGTCTATTGGAACTGAACTTATACTTTGTAAACCAAGAGTTTTAGCATTACGCTAAGGCTTTATTGTTCTTGAGGTTGACTATATATCTTCTTTGGTAGGGATTAAACCTATGGTCTAGATGTATTAGTGAAACTTAAACTAAAATTTTTTGCTTAAATTCATTGAAATCCATTGGATCTATCAAACCAATTCTAAATTACCTTTTATGGAATTTTTTTTGAATTTATTATTCAATTTTGCTAACTGAAATTGAACATGTGATCTATGATTACCAAGCTAAGACTCTTACTACTACTTTGGCTAGTTTGCCTATGTGACATGCTCTCAATTATCTAGCCAAGCAACCCAAAATATAGAAAGTAGCTATGTCGTAGGGGTACATATAATAAAAATAAAATAAGAATTCATTTTATGGAATCTTTTTTAATTTATAATTCATTATTTCCCAATAGAATCAAACATGCGACCTATGGTTACCAAGGTGAGACTCTTACTACTACTTTGGCTACTTTGCCTATGTGACACACCCTCAATAATAATATCATTTTGGGGATGGGGTTGGTGGGGTTTTGAAACCTGAAATAATTGAAATATAGGTATACCCCAAGATATATAGGCCGCATAGAACTTTATAACTCAGCATTACCCATTAGAATTAAACCCATGATTTAGAGTTTCCAAATCAAGGGTCTTGTCACTAGGTTAACACCTCATTGGTAGTTTTGATATCATTAACTAAGAATCCCGGTCTAATCTAGCCAAGCAACCCAAAATATGGGGAGCAACTACATAGCCTATGGGTACATCTAATAAATATAAAATAATAATAAGTTGTTAGCCTAGTGGTAAAACTCTTACCTTGGAAGCTCCAAGTTATGGGTTTAATTCTAACATATACCATTGAGTTATAAAGTTCTACAAAAGTTTCTACACCATCCACTTTCCCTTTTCCCTTTTTCAAAATAAAAGTATGTTTAAAGTCCCAAAAACCTCCTCTTCACACCAAGAAATAATTATGAGCTAAGTGTTTTATCAAGTGAATTATGTTCTCACTAGTAAGTTATGGTGAAACTAGTACTAGATAATATGAACATGGTGGTGTGTGAGATTAGCAAACTTGTAAAAATCAAGCCCATGACTTGCAAACCACAAGTAATATGCTATAACCACCAAAAATCAATACCTCACTAACTATATTCCCATTGGCACTATAAATAACCAATCATAAAAGCAAACATGATGTTTTTACATGGATCTAATGTCTTTCAACAAATCTAATTTTTCTCCATGGATGTGATGTTTCTCTAGAAAATCTGATTTTTTTCAATAGATCTCACTTTTCTCCAACAAATCGTATTTTTGCCAACAAATCTAAATTTTCTCTCTTCAATTTTTCTCCAATGGATCTAATTTCTCTATGAGAGATTCTATATTACTCCCAACTTTCTCAACCAATGTTGAAATTTTTACTTCTTCTATTGAAACAGAAATTTTTATTGATCTTCAAAATGTAAATTTACAAGTTGGTAAGAAAAAATTTGTGACCCCCTCTTTTAGTGATGTTGATGCAACTACACACCTGATTTTATAATTATTGATAATGTATATAAGTCATTGTTTGCTAATCTTTTATCATAATGTGTGTTCATTCAAATTTTGGATTACTTGCCTCATAATCGTAGTTTCATTTCGCAGTTAAATGATGCAATGAAAAATTATGACATTTAGGTCCTTCATGCCACGTATTATTCTCATTTTTTTGTTTGTTAAGTAATTCTCACAACCTAGAAATTTTTTTCATAAAGTTAATTATTTAATTTAAAGCAGATGATTAATTCTTTAATGCTGTCAAATGTGTTTCAATAGATTAGCTTAGTGTTGTTACTATTATTGTTGTTGTTGTTGTTGTTAGTTTCCTACATGAGTGAATCCAATATACTTGTTATAGTATATGTTAAAATTTTCTATCATTTGTTTCACTATTATTTAAGCTTAAACATAGATCTTTTGAATATTTTATGATTAAATGTTGAAATCTAATTACCTTAGTAAGTTTTTCTTTTTGTTAGTTATTATGCCTTTACAAATATTTGGATATGCATATTTTATTCTTTATGCACATCTAGTTATGTATATTCAATCTTGATTATGCACATTCAATTATGAATATTATTCTTTATTATGCATATGTGATCATATAATGGAGTAACTCTAAACCCTAACCTTGCCTAAAACGTATCCTTTGTTGCTTTTTGTCATTAAACTAGGAGTTTGATTTTATTTTTAATTATAATTAAATATGGCATAAATCAACCTTGTTAAGGAAGTACCTTAAGATAATGTCTTATCTAGAATTTGACCTTACCAATATGTCTAGGACATTCAAAAATGTAGATTTTGACCTTTGGTTCATTAGAATTGGAATTACAATTCTCAAGATATCACACTTTCTAGTTTGCTAAAATGTTGTAAAGTTTTAGCATTTGAACTAAGCAATCATGAAAAGTCATGCTTAGATGAAAGTTCACTTTATGATTTAGTAGAGCACTTGATGAGGATCTCATAGGTTCAAATGAAATTTGATTTGAAGTCTTAGTATGCGTGATACGAGTATTTGTATAGATATCACAACCTAATAATTTGCAAAGGTTTAGCTATTTAATTTAATGCATGTGATTAATTCTTTGATAGTGTTAGATGCGTATTAATATATTAGCTCTAATATTCTTGGTTACATCATAAGAAAGTATCATTATTATTGCTAATATCATTGTTATTATTGTTGTTAGCTTCCTACGTAAGTTAACGAAATTCCCTTATAAGATATTAAATAGATATTTAATAGGGGTGTTACAAGAGAGAAATTAGGGGAAAAGACTTATAAAAAATGATTTTAGAGAAATTAAAATTAAAATGTAAAATCAAATTAAAAAGTCAATGACAATTGTTTAAAAAGCACGTTTACGTGTGTAATGCCTTTTGTAAAAAAAAGGAAAAGCATAACATATATGTTATAAAGGTTACTTTTTCTCCACCACCCATTCTGTACTGCCTCATTTGCAGCTTGTTTTCTAGCACTACTTTTTGCCATCTATTTTGAAATCGTCATTTTTGCAAAATCATGTTCCCTCGTTTTTCCATAATGATGTTTTTTTCTATTTCTTCTTCGTTTTGAAGCCAATTTAAGCTCGATTTTTTCCATTCTTCCCTTTATAAATAAGTAGTGGCCTTAGATCTCAATTTTTTCCATTCTTCCCTTTATAAATAGGTAGTGGCCTTAGATCTCAATTTTTTCCATTCTTCCCTTTATAAATAGGCAGTGGCCTTAGATACATCTCATTGCAATTTGTAGAAGGGTTTTGGGTGCAACAAGTGAAGCAAAGCAAGGACAAATTGAGAGCCTTAGGTAGAAAAGAAAGGTGCTAAGAGAATTCTAGAAGCTCTGCCAAAGTAAGAAAATTTATTTTAGTTTTCTTTTCATATGACTAACTTATTTTGTTGTAGATTTTCTATTCTTCCTCTCTATTTTCTGATCTTCTATTATTCTTCTAGGATTTTGATTATTATGCCAAGATTCTACTAGATTTTCATCATTTTGGGCTTGCTTTGGTATTTTTAATTATGTTTGGACCTTTTTCTGTCGGTGAATTTATGAAATTATGAAAGTTTTTCCCAACTTGCATTTTGGATATTTTATGAATATTTTGGATCTACTCATAACATAAGCATGATTTTGCAAGAATACTTTGGAATTTTGGTTGCCATGGTTTTTGGCTATTTTGGAATTTTTGGAATAAAATAATAATATTTGTATGACCGATTTTGCTTAATTGGTTGTGGGAGCCATGAATTGTTTAGATGTCCCTGTCTGTATGCAGTAGTGGAATGTTCTTTAATGGGACCAACCCCTTGGGAACAAGGGTTGCTAGATGGATTTCCTACCCTAGATTTTGATTCATAAGTTTATGTGAGGTTATGAATTTAGCTAAGACCATGGCACTGAGTAGTTAAGTCTAGTGGAGTTGTAATGAAGCATAGTCAAGACCTATCCTTACGATGATATGTGTGCCTCGACCATTGAGGGTGTTAGTAGTGAGCCTATTGCTAAGACCCGACCATGAGTGACTTGTTTGGGATCACAAGGATAATCCGATGATAATAGTGAAATTATTCCAAGAGTTGTTGGTAAGTCCCTCTGGTAGTGAGGATAACCAAGACCTAGCCTTTTGAGTTACCTAGTTAAAGCATACATTTTTGGATTTTTTTTGGATAATATGTGATATTCTTAAACATTAAAACAATTTAAAAGATAATCCGATAATAGTAGCGAGGTTATTCCAAGATCTAATGGTTCATGTTCAACTGAGAATAACCAAGACCTAGCCTTTGGAGATGCTTAGATAAAATATACATTCTTGGGATTTTTGGATTTCTTTTGGATTTTTTGTACCTTTTAGATATTTGGAAAAATTTGTGGCATTTGTGGACCTCAAAAATATTTTATTGAAAACCTTTACCTAGCCCATAACCCAACATGTTTGGCCTTGAACCCTTATGCTCCATGAAGAGGAAAATATAATAACCTTTCTTATTTGAGGGATTCTAACTCCTCCTGCATTTCAATATAGAGAGCCCATAATAGATAAGGAATCATCGAAAGAGAAACATGAGAAAATAGGTGGATCAATTATTTACAAGATGGATCCTTTGAACTTAGAAAATAATTTCTGTATACTTTGTATTTTTGTAAATTAGAAACCTTGTACACTTTTCCGACATTTGAGCTGTGTACTTATTTTTGTGAATAAATAATAAAGTATGATAGATGTGAGTTTTCTATTTGTGAGATTGCAAGGAACATTTTTCATTTCAGTGCATACTATATATTCAAGAAAAATTTAATATTATTTACTATATATTAATATTTTATTATTTGATTTAGTAAACTAAAAACATAAATATCTTTATTTCTAGATGTTTGATTGAGATGAAATAAGTATTGTTAGGATTCTTATTTTGCATATTATTCTATGATATATCTGTTGATGCATAAATTTTGGATGCATCAACACCAAGAAAAAAAAACTTGTTTGAGGAGACTATTGCCTAGGGCTCCTCTCATATGGGTATGGAAACTCAGAAATAATCTCAGTTGGAGAGGGCTATGTGATGTTTCAAAACAATAAATCAAACTAGAAAGTTTGGAGAATTTAAATTTAATAACTATCTTGAATTCCAAGACTTAATGAAAATACAGTAACTAGTAAATTTAAATTTGTCCCTAGTCTCTTGTTGTTGCCATTAATCCGTTGTTGTTGGTGGTGCCCGCTATTGGGCAAGAAGACCCCAACCACTGCCAGAACACGCTGCCTCTTTGCCACAATTGCTATTGCTGATTGATATTTGCACGTACACCATAAGCAATGTTGCCACTGTGGAGGGAGAGAGAGAGAGAGACCCCTATTATCTGCCACCCACTTACCAGCAAAGCCTGTTATTGGTTGCCGCACTCTACCCCTGGTGTTGACTGGAGCTAACCACCTACTGCATACCACTGTTGTTGGTTGCGCGCCATAGCTACCACCCCTGGACTAGTTGCAGGTGCTGATGCTTGTTGCTGTCAGTGCTTGTTGTCAAGAGAGACTCTGACGTGTGCTGTAGGCTGACACATCTGTTAGTAGGACCTACCACTAAGAGAGCCTCTGACACACCACATGCAGACATGTCTGTAATCATCTACACGTGCCACTGCCGCTGGAAGAGACTGTTGCATGCCACCATCATCACATGCTCTTGATGCACTGTGTGTTGGGAGAGAGGGAGTGATTCTGTATGTCATTTGCACTGCCACGTGCCCCTCTACTGCTGATGCACAATAGCTTTGTTGGTTGCTAACACAAAATGTCCATCGCCATTGTAGGTCCAGTCATGTGCTACTACATCTAGTAGTAGGAGAGGAGGAGGTCAAGAGATTTAGAGAGAGACCCTCAGAGAAGCTCTAAGAGAGGGAGCACTCTTGTTTGCTTGTCATCGATCATTGATGGGAGAGAGGCTACTAGTTGTCATTCTCGTAGCTCATGAATTGTCCACTCCTATAATGGATACTATCATCGTCTGTTGATTTCTTGGCCAGAGAGAGAAGGCTGTCCAATTACTTCCTGCAATTGTTGACCATTGTCTCTAGCACACCATTTAGAGCTACTACTGTAAGAGAGAAAAGAGGCTTCGTATCCCCTTTGTAATAGGTCACAACCTTCCTTTATAGTTGCTTGTTGTTGGTTACACTATCTTCCTGCTATAGTTACATCCATGCTCGCATCATAGCCACGTTTGCCCATCGTTATGTCCACCACTCGGGTCATTACGTAACTCTCGTAACACCCAGGACCGCCACGTTCACCCATCGTTATGTACACCACTTGGGTCATTACGGTAAAAACATAAAGAAATCAATGAATTCTAGGTAGAGGAGTAGCAGGGTTGTAATAAATTCAAAGGAATTCCATAGTCACAATCATTGTCGTCATCATCATCACCATCTACATTTTCATAGCTCCTGCTATCCTTCATGGTCATGGCTACATACATTTTCAATTAGAGAAATGCTTTTGTTCTTGGTATTTATGCAAAAATTTGATGAGAATGAAGGCTATTTATAGAACTCCGAGGAAGGAACAATGGATGATTGTAAAGAAGGAAATGAACAAGCAAGTTGCTATTGGGTAGCAATGCTATAAAAAATGTGATAATTGGTCGGTGGTCATGCACAAATGTCACAAATCATATTTATAAAAGATAATAAAGATAAGAGATTATGAATTTTAGGAAGAAAATGGATGCATAATATTTAAAAAAATTGAATACATAGCATGCATGCAAAAAAAGTGATTACACTATTATTCAACGAATACAATGCAAATGACCATGTGCCACCTTAGCTCCAGTTATAGCCAATTGCTGCCTGAGCATGGATGTGAAATTTCTTGATGTTTACTTGTTGAATCATGGGTGGCCAACTAAGTATACCTTCCATGTTATACAAAGACCTACATTTAAATTATGGGTGGCAAGTCAACTACTATTGAGAGTATCATTTCCAGATGATATAAAACCACGATAGTGCACTAAATTTAATGAGGTCACCCATGTTATCAATCATGTTGTTGATTATGGCCCCATGCCTAGCATGGATGAGGTTGACATCAACAATAGCTTATGGAATTTTTCACACATCTATGCTTTTGTGGCTACATAAAAATCCATTTTTCATTAAATAAACTTTATTTAATTATGTATTTGAGTTTTATAAAATTTTGTTGCACTGTATTGTTCTATTGTATTTACACTATTGATTAATAATTTTTATCTAATTTGTTACTTCATTTATAGTTAGTAAATCAAGGTCAAATTGATATCCTTGGAGATTCATAGTATCTCTATTAGTTGTTTATAGGATTTTATAGATAATTAATAGGGGTGTTGCAGTAATGCTTTGATGGCGTAACATGCCATAGAAATAGGGTCTTTTATGCATAAGCATGAAATGTTGAACAATTATAGGTGGGCTCTAGATTTTGGTGTACAATGTGAAGAATATGCTAAAGTTTCAAGTATTGTCAAGTTATCATTTCAAGGATTATTCCTTGTGATTTGTGTCAACAAGAAAGTTATAAGTGATGGTATTGAGTTTTGACAAAAGATTAATAATGAATAGTGAGGTGAAGATCTTCTAGAAGGTATGCTCCCACTTTTTTGCTTTGATACAAATATTAGTATTAAGTTATGACTCTCTATCACGAATTCTTTCATCATTTTAATTCAAGCATGGATGTTGAAAAATGATGTAAATGTTGTTAGGACTAAGACCTTCTTTCCTACTAATAATTAATTTTCTTCACATATTTTTTTTCAAAATATTAATTGTTTTAGAAAGTTTTTTCTTTTCATATTTCTTGTTAATGTTGTCTACTCAGTGTTAAGCATGTGATGCACATTGAATTTTATTTTCTTATTATTAATATTTTCCCCCTCCCAACACGAGCCAAAATTCTAATAATATCTTGACTTGATGCCTCCTAATCATAATAATGTCCTCTTTATGAAATTCAAAACTGATTTTTAATGGTCTTTATTTTTTTTAAGTGTCATGTTGCAAAACATGATTAGAAATTGGCATTTAGAATTTGTAACAACTTTCAACCAAGCATTAGTGGCATCATTCTTAGTAATTAACCTGCTTTGTCTACTTCCTTTATTTGCATTTGGAAGTGTATTTGATTACTTGTTCTCTATTTTATTTGGAAGCTGATGAGTGGCGAGGTACCCCTACACTCAACCATACGAAACGAGCGTAGCACGCGCGATTCGGTCGAACTCCGCAGCCTAAATGCCTAAACGCCGCAAGGAACACTTGGGGTTAATTAATCGTTGTCTTCCTAGACTTACTTGTTGTCACGGTGTATGGTTAAGTAAGTCCGAGGTATATGATTTTTTTTGGTCTTTTCTGGTTTATCTCCTATGCTAAAGGGTGAAGGGTTGAGAGACTAAAACTAACTCTAACTACATGATGAGACGCGACATGCATAGCGCCGCGATATCGCATCCCTTACGATATCGCGTACGTGATATCGCGGTCCGCCGCCATATCTATAAATAAGAGGCGGCACTCCCTTCATTTCCCAATCTTGGCTAGAAGTAGCGAAGCTCTGGCAGTTTGAACACTCCAGAGTTAGATTAATTTCCCATGTGCCCGCAGTAGGAGTCCTAGAGTGAACGGCTCTTCATTCGAGCAACTTTGTAACCTGAATACAAGTTGTGTACGGCAATAAAGACGA
>MNCI01002202.1:37876-49237 GCA_015680685.1 Gnetum montanum
AAAAAAATCATATACCTCAGACTTGCTTAACCATACACCGTGACACATACAAGCAAGCCTGGGAAGACAACGAATGATTAACCCCAAGTGTTTCTTGTGGTGTTAAGGCATTTAGTCTGCGGAGTTCGACCGGATCACGCGTACACGCTCGTATTCGTATGGTTGAGTGTAGGGGTACCTCACCACTCATCCCTACAGCACTAAGTCCTAACGTCAGCATCTATTCCCACTTGTTGTACACACCCTGAACTGTGCAACTGTGGCTACCAAATGCTAATTGTTACTGGGATTACCACACGTAACGCACGTGCTCGAAGCGGTCGTATTGAGGCACCTAACTAACCTAAGTGTGACAAGAAGCCGATTCCTTGACTAGCTATACACATCCGTAGATGCTCGTAATCAAGTCGTACTTGTCCCACGTTCTAGGAGGTAAGGGTGAGAGAATCTAATCGCGATGAGTAGCCGATTCCTTGGCTAACCGTACACATTTTTCAATGCTTGTAACCAAGTCGTACTTATGCCGCGTTACTAGGAAAGCAATAAATAACATTAAATAAACCTATCCATGTACTACAAGGTTTATCCACAAAGCTTGTCTTTATTGCCATACACAACTTGCGTTCAAGTACAAAGCTACTCAAATAAAGATTCGTTCACTTGGGGACTCCTACTGCGGGCACATGAAAAATATTCTATCTCTGGGGTGATCAATCCGCTAGAGCTTCGCTACTTTATGCCTAGGATTAGAAATGAGGGGAGTGGCACCTCTTATTTATAGATTTGGAGGCGGACCGCGATATCGCAGGGGACGACGCAATATCGCGTACGCGATATCACAAGCGGCCGCGATATCGCGTATGCGATATCGCGGCTTGTGCATATCGCGTCTCATCAGAAGCTTTGGCATGCAGTTATGTTTCAACAATAAGAACGTAACTATGACCTTTCTTTAGAGTTAAATATCATAATTTTAAAGATGTTTCTACTAGTTCTTTTTCAGATCTAATTTTTCTCTAATAGATTTGATTTCTTTCTCTTTGATTTTTCTTTAATACATTTGATCTCTTTGAAATTCCCTAATGAGTGATTCTAAATTACTTTTAAATTCTTTAATTAATACCAAAATTTTTGTTTTCTAATAATGCAAAAATTTTAAATGATTCTCATAATGCAAATGTACAAGTTAGTGGGTAAAAATTTGTGACATTCTTCTAGAGATGATGATGTAACTAAGACACCTAATTTTGTTCTCTTTGATAATATATATGAGTCATTGGTTGATAGTTGATCTTACATCACAATATATGTTCATTAAAATTTTGGGTTTCCTACCCCATAATCAAAGTTTTGATTTGCAATTAAATGATGTAATTCAAAAGCATGACATTCAAGTCATTCAAGCCAAGAATTATTCTCAATTTTTTCTATATGTTAAGCTCGACAATGTTTCGATGGTGTAGCATGTTATAAATATGGGATCTTTTATGTATAAGGAGGTAGTATTGATCATTCATAAATGGACTATTGATTTTGATATCTTTATATGAATTATATTCTAAAGTTTCATGTTTTGTCAAGCTATTTAATCTTCTGTTGCTTTTTAAAGAGCTAAGAAGGAAATTGCTAGTCTTCTTAGTCCCATTAAGCATATGAAATTTATTTTTACATATTTGATTTTCATAGACATTTGTTTTTATGGAAACCAGTTTTCTTAGCCATTAAAAAGGAATTAGTATTGCAAGTAGACGAAAAGAGTTATATTCAACCAATTACATATTATAATCTTTCCAATTCTAGTAATTTTTATCATTGTGAAGGACATTTGTTTAATGTTCGTCTTTTTCTACTCAAGACAAAAGATGTTGATGAAAAGAAAAAAATAATTTGAAGTAAATAGAAAAATAATCAAAATAATATCAATGATAAGAATGATCAAATGACAACAAGGAAATCAAAGAGGATAAAAGCTTATGTGAATAGTTTTACTTTTACCATAGAAAGTATTAATCAATTTGGATAAATAGTACATAAGGAGGATATTTCTTTATGAAAGAAGATTATTTTCTTTCCAAAGATGAAATCTTTTATTAACAAGCAGGATTTAGAATGAGTCAAAGAGACTTAACATAAGATCTATCGTGATGGACATTATGTGTCAACAAAGCTTTCCATTGCTACATCAAATTCTTTTGTTAGTTTATGGATGAGCACAGATATTGACAATGATGAAAATGTTATTAAGACTTGATCCATCTTACATACTAATATTTAATTTTCCTCTATTATATTTTTGAAACATCTATTATAAGAGTGTTCACTTAAGTAGACTCTAAAATTAGAAAGTTATTCCTTTCCATGTTGTTTTAGAGTCTTTCTACTCAGTTATTAAGCATGTGATGTACTCTAAATTATTTTTGCTTATTATTAATATTTTTTTTAGGGTTTGACATCTCTCTCCCCACAATCATGAAGAATATCACCACCACAAAGACAATATTCCTATCACCATCTTTATCCTCACATGTATTATGTTCAATCACCTATTTCTCCTATAGGCCCTGATCCTCATGCACCTCATCACTATTATTCTTCTTAATATCATAAACTAGCTACTCTATGCTTTTACTCACCATCGTACACTTATCATTCATACTCAAACCCTTTACCTTACATTCATCTACCATTAATACAATGCAAATTGCCATCGTAAGAACAATAGAAGAATATGACTTATTTAGTGAACATGTACATGGAGGATTTTGCCAGTAGTCCTAACAACAAGCCTAGGTTATGTTCTTTATTTAAGATAACTCCTAAGCTTCTGTCCACTTCTGATTAGTGGCGAGATACCCCTACACTCAACCATACGAATACAAGCGTTTCACGCGCGATCCGGTCGAACTCCGCAGACGAACTAGTTGTGGCACCTAGACAATTATCCTTAGGTCGCAGTTCGCTGTCTTCCCACCTGCACTAGTATTGTATTTGTCACGTATGGTTTAGTTTAGATGAGGTGTATGATATATTCCTAATTCTAATGCTACTCCTGAAGGCAATGGAAAGTAATATTAGCTAAGCTAAGCTAGGAGGAAAAGGGTAAGAAAGTCTAATCTATCCTAAGTGCAACGAGCAACCGATTCCTTGATCAACCGTCCACATCTTGGACCTCGTGCATGACTACCACTGGGATTACCAAGCATAGATCCTAGGTACACAACTGGGCTACCAAGTAGTCACACTTAAATGCTCGTAATCAAGTCGTACTCGTTCCGCGTTCTAGGAGTTTAAGGGTGAGAGAGAGAAAATAGTAAATAACATTAAAATAAATAAACAAAGTGACTGCTGCAATGATGAAGTAATCTCGATTTTTATTGCCGGCCATGTGCGTCCAAGTACGTCACACTCGAATAAAGAATGTCATACAATTACATTCACCACACTACGGGCAGACATGGGAAAATAAACTATCTCTGGAGTGGCCAAATTGCCAGAGCTTCACTACTTCTAATTCCTAATACCTAAAACTGGGAAAGTCGCCTCTTATTTATAAGCGATATTGCAGGGAAGACGCGATATCGCGTACAAGATTTCACGTACGCGATATCGCGGCTGCGATATCACGGCCGCTGCAATATCGCGGCTACTGATACAACAGGGTTGATATATCACGGCTGTGATATCACAGCCCGCAATTTCATGACTCATTAACTTCTAATGAACTCATTACTTTATCTCACCCCTTTTTGAAACAAGTCATGACACAAAGTCTAAATAATACACCTTTTAATGGATATCATTCACAACTAACTAGGCAAATAGTAGTAGAACATACTCTCAAAATTGTTATGCTCATTCACACTATGACCCATTTGATTAAAGCAAGGACTCTCATATAGAAAAAAACATACCTAGGTAACTTGTCTTCTCCAAAGAAAAACAAAATCAGACTAGAGCTAATAGAGCAATGCCACTAGAACAAGTTTATGTTATGGTAATTAACCACTATTAGTAGGTGATCATATTATGCTAATTTCCTAGTATCTCATGTTGAAAGTATTAAGAGTGATATCCTAGTATTTCATTTTAATATCCTTCAACATTGGCAATGAGAATGAACACAAAATTATAGAGAGAAAGTAAGCAACATACATTACATATAATAACAATGTGTCTAAGTGCATGTATGAAATCTAGAATGTGAAAGTAACAACCATACCAACAACATGTAGTATATGTGAAAAGCAATTGTGTATGTAGAAAAGCAGATATGTAATAGCTACCAAAATAAAGATACCTAGTGACTATAGATATGCATGAAATCATTAGAATAACTTGTTAATTCCTATGTTCAAAAAATAGACTAAGTAAAAGGCTTACAACAAGCAGCAGTCGACACCTCCTCCCATCTCCTTTGACTTTTTTGGATAGTGGTGGGATCCTTTTATTTTTAAACTAACAATATAAAATTTCTCATAGTATTTTTTAACTTAACTATATAGCATAGTGGTAACACTATTGTCATAGAAATGAAAGGTCTTAGGTTGAATTCTAATTTTTCACTCCTATTTTATTTTTGTTGTAATTCATCTAAAGTATGTTGCTCTAAAGCAGATGTTGGAAATACAACATGTATGTCTTTCTACTACTATTGATGCTCTTGTTTATATTATCATTTCTCCAAATCCTATCATTATCTTCTTCTTCAACACTATCAATATTTATTGTTATGAAATCGACACTTGCAATTTCTATAATTTGTAGTTGACGTTCACGATAAAAATTCTTGTGAAGACACACACTTGTAAAGAAGAAGAAGATTAGTAAGAAAATTTTTGCAAAGATATAGACATGTAAAGAAGAAACTGTAAGCCATTTTTTTATAGAGCTTTGGCAACAAAGTTCATTATAATGTAAATCTCCTCCCAATGTTTGAAAGACAAGCAATAGACATACATATGGGGCTATGAGCAGCGCACTAGGCATTATATTCTTTAACTAAAGTTAAAGGAGATGGAAGGTAGTGTAGACTACTCCTTTCTCCACTTTGGTTACTCATAAGAATAATACGTTGATTAAGGAAAAATCAAAATTAAAAAATATAGTATTTAAACACTTTAAAATGAAAACACTTTATAATTCAATAAAATATATATATCTAGATAACAAGAATTGATTATCATTAATACTAAATTGATTTATAAAAAACAAAGAGTGCTAAAAATAATAAATGGAAAATCCACATTAGATGATTTAGGTTGTGTCAGTTAATCTTTAGAACCTCCCCTCAACAATGAGGTGTTGGCCTAGTGGTACAAGTCTTAGCTTACTAATCCCAGATCACAAGTTCAATTCTACTAGGTAGCACTGAGTTATAAACTTCTATAATCAAAGTCATGGAAAGTATATGCTCAATATAGAAGAGTTAATAAGTTGATTTTTTTTTTAAAATTTCTTACCCTTCTTCAACTTCTTACTATTTTTCTATTTTTATTATTGATGAGTGATGAGGTATCCCAAAACTCCACCATACAAGTTATGAGTGCATACGTGCAACTAGATCGTAATCCATGGATGGACAATGTAAGTATGCTAGGAGTTTATTGTAAGTTTGTGATCGTTGTCTTCCCCTTTTTAGTTAGTGAAGTTTAAACGTATGGTTTAACTCCCAGTGAGGCATATGATATGTTGATGTTGTTGGGCTCATAGTACTCCTAGTTACAATCATAATAAAAGTGAGATTGAATTCTAAGTCTAAGTAATGACAGGAATGTAAATCTATTCTAGCCTAGGATGATAAACATCTAGTCCTGGCTTACTAGTCACGTCTTGGGCTCATGAAATCATTACTAGGATTACCAAGTGAGTTCACTACTAAGTGGATCAAGTGAAACCACTAACGGGTTACCAAAAAATTATACTTAACACTCGAAACCATTTGTACTCATTCTACCTTACTAATGAACATGAAACATAAATTGCATTGGAAATATAAAGAACTAAGCTAAAGTAAACATGGAAATTAAACTAAGTAAGAAATTAGCTAAGTGTAATAAAAGAACTTAATGGATGCTACAATGATGAAAAGTAATCTCGATCTTTATTCTGCTCATGAACCATGCCCAAGGACAATTCACTTAAATAAAGATAATATACAATTACTTTAACACCACATTGCAGGCATTCACTCTGTTGCTAACTATGGAAATAGATTACAAGAGCTTTGCTAAGGGATGGGAGAAATTGTTGTTGTTGGTGCGACGGAGTGTTAGTATTCATAGGGCCACACAACTCCCAAGACATTACATCAGTAATGATGTAGGATGGGCTACAATATCATAGATATGATATCATGCTTGTGAAAAATCTGGATTTATCATACCCCCATGACTAACTAAAAACTTTTCCTTGAGTTAAAAAAAAATGAAGATAGAGCTCCTTGCAAAATTGAGAGGTAGAATCAAACTTGACATGACTAACTATATACATGACTTTGAATGTTGCATTGTGGTTCGAGTGGTGCTTTTACAAAATTAATGTAGTTGACAATAATAAGACAAAATAAAACAAAATGAAATAGCTTGATGCAGCCTTTATGTTCTAGGTAATGGAGGCACCTCTATTAGCTTCTTTCCCTTATTATCAAGTTTCTCAAATTGATATTGATTTAGGAGCACCTGAAGCTTTTCTTCTTTTAACTAGGGATTGTGTATAGTCCATGCAAATTTGGCAATGTTGGATCGTGTTGATACATTCCATGGGCATGGTAATTATAGGAACAACTTTTAGCTTTCACATACCACATTGCAAACTATTTTCTTTCCTCTTCAAAAGCTCTGGCTACCTTTCTTAATTCTTGATATTTTGTCATACGGTGTGCCAGGTTTGCTGCAACATCCTTCTACCCTTGGTAGATGGCCTTGATAATTTTAAGCTCAGAGTTTGCCACATGTAATTTCTATTGGGTATACTTTTGATTTGCAAACTCTCTTTCATACATTACATAAACTGTTGCTACCTATTGCTCAAGCTCATTTGATGGCCTTCCTATTGTTAACATGGCCATGTTAGCATACTGAAGGTTTGCTAACCCCATGTAATCTATTAAATCTTCTATTTGCAAGTGTTTATTTTTTACTTCGGCATGGTGAACATGAGCAAGGCTATGTAGAATTAGCTATCAATCAAGTGTTTGAGCTGTGATGGAATTAATCTTAGCCTTCACCATCTAGATCTCTTTCTTGTTGATTTGGTTATACATGTCCACCTAATCTATGAAGTTTTTCTTCAATTTCTCATGCTTCTTGGCCTCGTTTTGCCACACACTTATTTTAATTGTTGAATTTTGGTAGATGGTGTGGACTTCTTCCATTGGCAATGTTCTATTTTCTTAGGCCCAATGTTCATACCTTGGTTGACTTTGATAAATTATTCTCTATGCTGATGAATACTTTCCTCGACAACATTATTTTGCTTCTGAATATCTGTCAACCTTATGTTTTCAACAACAAGCTTCTTGTTTTCTTCTTCTAAGGTAGCGATCGCTTTGGCATATGTGTATGTTTGTGCTTTAGCCATAGATGTGTTCCACATACCCTTTTCTTTCTCCTTGTCAACCTAAATGTTTATTACTATTAGCTACCTAACTTGATTAAATCTGAAGGCTTCCAACTAGTTCAAGGCTACATATTGTGCAGGGTCTCTTTTCCTTGCTCTTAAAGATGCTAATTCGGCCTATAGCCTTTGCACCTCATTCTCTACATACTCTACCCTTATTTTTGCCATGACCAACTTTCCTTTTGTGGCTATGAGATCAAACTGTATTGCAATGATATCATTGGGGATATCAAAGAGATTTTGCATAACTTAACCCATCTGTAGTAGTCTGTCAAGGGCATCCTCATGCTCTACTAGGATCATTAATGTTCTAACTAACATTTAGATGTCTCTAGCTCCAAAAATATCAACTAGTGGCACAACATGAACATTAAAAGATTCTTTGATATGATTAGTAATAACCTCTACTGCTGTTGGTACATCTTAGTGTTGCATGATCACTACTATGGTACCTTCTCCAGTTTCTAACATCACCTAGAATGATGCAATGTTCCTTAAGATCTATTATGCCCAATTGTCATTTCCTCCTACCTATAAAGATACCTACCCACTTGTAGGTCCTATGGGTATGGTAGGCCTTATGGAGTTGTCCCTTACTTTGTATAGAGTAGAAATTTCCCTTACTCCCTAGCTGATGATGTCTACAATTTATTGTAGGTGACTCATTGAAGGTTAGTAGTCTTATTATGGTAGTAGAGCTTGTTGTTCATGCATATTACTAGTAGTTGTTGACCCACTAGGTCCTAGTTGTCGTCGTTGTCTAGTAGTTGGAATGTTACCAATGGGTGTAGAACTTGATGCTCCCTCAGTGCTTGCTGGCTTTTCCAGTTGATCCTTCTTAGGTGATATAGGGTTCAACATCTCTATGTAGGATGCATTTTGGGCTTTCCTCAAAACATCATTTGTATAGCCTGGGATCCTCGCTTGCTTGCACAACTTTCTAATTAGGTAAGGAAATGATAGTGTAAGTTTTCTTGCTTTCTTCTCTTCAAACCTTATTTAGATCTCTAGGAAGAGAAAATGTACTATGTTAGCATTAAACTTTCCCATCAAGATCGCACTTCCTCTAGTTGCATAAGTAGAGATCTAATTAAGTCTTTTCGTTGGGTATAGGTGATAGGTTCTGATCTTGAAATAAATTTTTTCATTAGTAGTTAGTTCATTGTAGTCCTTGTCCTCTTTCCCATAGGCTCTTTGTAGTCACAACTTCCATGCGTCCATGTCAGACCTTATGGATATTTGTGCTACATTAGCTCTGACATTGGGAATGTTTAGTGCCTTGGCAATAGCTTAAACAGAATACAACACTAAGGCTCCTTCAATCTTTACTATTGCATTGTCTTGCTTGATTTTATAAAACTAATCAAATTCTCCCAAATACCATTCAACATTGCTTGATAGGGTTGGCCATAAGGGAGAAGCTTGGAGTTGTGTCTTGACAGCTTCAGGAGAAAACTTCATGAATGGTCCAACATTTAATTCCACAATGACTGTGAACATGATAGATTTATCCTATATTGCCTGGAGGCATTCTTCCAACAGCGTGAGGCACTAGCCTTGTTCTAGCATTGGTGCTGCCTCTACCTTAGCTTATGCAGATCGTTTAATAGAAAGCATTTGTTGACAAATACTAAAGGATTGGGCCTCCTGCTCTCCTTGTTCTACCTATGGATTTTGTTCTCCTACTTATCTCTAGCTTCTTGGCTATGAAGGTCCTTCTATGGTAGGTATTTTAGGAGCCATATGTAATCATTAAGAATTCAAGGTTATTAAAGGATTTATACTAGATTCCTAATAGCTTATAATCCTTTCTTGGATCCTTGGTTTGATATAATTTCTATCCTTATTATTAGTTATGGCTGTTATAATGATTGCAAAGTTAGAGAAATTCAGAAAGAAACCCGTAACTGTTATATCTTTGATTGTTATGATCTTTCACAGGTATCATTTCCTTTTTTATTATACCATTGAATGGTTGGTTAGGAGAATCTGTTAAGTCCATTGGCATTTATTTTATTAGTTGATTAAAATATTCTCAGCTATTCCTATACTTATCCTTAATATTATCTTCTGGTGTTAGGAAATTTTGGCTCAACCTTCCTTTATTATGAGCAATAAATCTCCCCAAAACTAAGTTGAGCACTCTAGGATGCACAAATTTCAAGAATCACACAAATCAGAGTTATGGTGAGAAAGTTATGATGTTGGGAAGTTTAGGTGTTAGTGCTCTAAAAAACTGCATGAACTCCTCTTGTTATGAAATGGCAGAATGAAAAATTTTTCTAACTCCCTACGTGTTTATATAGAATTTTATGTGTGACATCATAGATGTAATGTTGTAGAAGAAAAATTTTTATTTCTAAATAAATTTTGATGAAAAAATTGAGTCAATTGGACAGTGTGGAAGATATAGAGGTTATCTGAAGGGTCTTTAGCCATAGATGATGCTTAGATTATAAAAATTTAGCATTTCAAGGTCATAAAGAAGGAATCTTGGTAAAGAAGGTTTATTAGATGTATACGAGATGGAGTGAGAATTGTTAAAAGTATGGTTAGGTATGAAACTTGGGAAAGTAAACATGGATTATTAAAGTATCCTAAAGGCACAAGATGATGTGGAATTAGTTGTCAGGTATGAGGTACAAGAGTTATATAGGGATCCTTCCCAAAGCAGGCTTTAGCCCTTAGTGTCCTTGTATAATCATGTCTATAAGTGTTCTTAGGTACTCAAGGAGTTGAATGTAGAACATATCTATCTTGAAAAACACACATGCTAGTATCACCAAAATGGAAAAATAACACTATATTATAAAAAACCATAGAATTATGATAATATATACTAGTGAGGTGGAATGGGATTAGAAAGGATTGTAGAAATTAGAATGTGAGGTGTCTTACTATAGACATAATGAATTCTTGTGTGTAATGTATGATTAAAGTGATCATTAGCCCTACCATCTAAGATCCAAACCAAGTCCATATCACTTACCAGTGACATTGTATTGTATCATCTCAAGGTGAACAACCATAAGATTACCTTTGTTGTAAGAAGCCTTATCACATGGCATTGTAGTTCAAGGAAGGAGTTTATTAATAGTGCACTTATTTTTATGATTTTTGAGAAGCTATTTACCTTTAAGCATGGATAACATGTCTTTCCAATGGGACCCCCCCAAAAATTTTATTATGTGCATTTATTATATTTTCACTATGTCGATGATGAGTGGCGAGATACCCCTACACTCAACCATACGAATACGAGCATTACACGCGTGATTCGGTCGAACTTCGTAGATGGACTAGTTGTGGCATCTAGATAGTTAGCCTTAGGTCACAGTTCGCTGTCTTCCCACCTGGACTAGTATTAGCTTTGTCACGTATGGTTTAGTCCAGAGTGAGGTGTATGATGTGGTCCTATGCTAACGCTACTCCTGGGAATGATGGTAAATAAGGTTAACTAAGCTAAGAAAGGGTGAGAGAGAATCTAGTTATCCTAAGTGTGATGAGCATCTGTTCCTCGATTATCCATACACATCTTGGACTTCGTGCACAACTACCACTAGGATTACCAAGTGCAGATCCTAGGTACGCTACTAGGTTACCAAGTAGTCACACTTAAATGCTCGTAATCAAGTCGTATTCATTCCACGTCTAACAGGAGTTTAAGGGTGAGAGAGATTAACTAGGAAAGCAGTAAATAACAATTAATTAAACTAAGTGAATGCTACAATGATGAAGTAATCT
>MNCI01002202.1:64887-94165 GCA_015680685.1 Gnetum montanum
GGAAAATAAGAGCTCAACTACCAATCATACATATGAATGCAACATTTGCCTGTACGATCACCCCAAGGGCCAATGCCCAATATTGTTACATTTACATGAGCATTGGGGAAACACGTTACATCCAGAGTTCGTACAGAGATATTGTGTTCGATCACAGTGGCAACAATCCCAGTCATGGGGGAGACCACCACTAGATTGGAGACACCCTTCATATCATCTAGATCCAAATGCTTATCTGATTCAACATCCTATTTCTCCAACTGGGCCAACATACTCTATCTCACCACAATACCATTCTCTTCAATATTATCAGCCCATGCCTCCAACACAACCACCACCTTGTGTACCCCATACTCCTCCTAACTTTCAACATTCTCATCCTTTCCCTCCTTCTACATCGCCACCAACTATTCCTAAGGCATCTACACCACCGCAACAACCTCCAAACGTTACTTGTGCTCCTATTTCCAATAGCAGTGAGAAACCTCAGCAACATCAAAAGCACCCCTTCTTTAAACACGGCCGTAAGAAGGGACAACACAATTCTGAGGCCACTGCATCCTCCAACTTAGCACAAGTCCCACACTGTGGTGCACCCTTACCTTCGAACCCAACGCCTCATGTAACTCCATCAGGGCCACCAACTCACACTCCAACAACAATACGGCCCAATGAACGCATGAATGGAGAGCAACAACCCAATCCTTGCATACCATCTAATGGTCACCAACATCATAGTGGGTCAACTCGTTATCCGGGAACTACATCGTACAAATTGCCCCACTATGCTCATTATAACCAATTGTGTAAAACCTGATGGGGTAAATATGACCAAGCCAGAATACTTCCAAAATGCAAGGATCCCTGTCATCAATTATTAATCCTTGCCATCCTCAACCGTTTAGCTATGAGGGATATCCCTCATTCTAATAACAAGCAACATTAATAATCACTTTTTATTTTTCTTTTGATTTTACAACTTTTTGTTTTCTAGTTTTTCATTTTTCAACTTTTTGTTTTATCTTTTTATCTTTTTATCTTTTTGTGTTTTTTGTCTTTTTACATTTTTGTAAGTAATCTCGTCTATGAATAAAACACTCATGTGGATCTTTGGTTGAGGTGTGTTTTATGTTATCGTGTCTTGAGTGAGCAATTATTTGGATAGTGAGCCCATTACACCCACTCATCCACTCTACAAATAAGAGGTTTTGTTCAAGGGTACAGTGATATTCTTGATATTTTAAAACTTAAAATTAATTTTGTGTTCATTGTACCTAGAATGAAGAAGGATGGATCAAGAGGGAATGATTAGGGTGTGTCATCAAGGGGACTTGCGGATTCTCTTTGGTGACGACTATCGGTGTTATCATGCAACATGGTTGTAGTAAGATCCTTGTAGATCTAATGAAAAATGGGAGTAAGAGTAATCAAACGGGCACTCAAAAATCAAATGCTATTCAAGGGGATCCCACTGGAAAGACATGCACCCATGCCTGAAGGTTGGTGGCTTCTCTGGATTCAGTATTCAAAAAAAGAGAGAGAGAAAAAGAAAAGTGCCACAAAACAAAAATTACTCCTCCCTTGAACAAAACGCCAAGTGATCGTACGCCTTGTTGTTATGGTACTCTCATAGTTGTTCATCATGGGATGAAACAATGCGATGTCACTAGTTAGAGGAACAGACTTGGTCCTGATGTTGAAACGATGGGGTAATGACACCTTAATCATGCTTTACACGTAGGATTCACTGTGCCCTAGGTCAGTTACCTCATGTCCCAATCTCTACGATCCCTTTCTATAGTTCATCTCATCTCACTGTTCATATAATTGTAGCTCATGTCTTGTGTAGCATAGAATTCTCATCTCATTCTGGTGATAATTACATGTGTGTGTTTTGTGGAATTAGTGTGGATTACATTTAACCCTTCTAGTGCCCACAGACACTTTAAGTGTGGTTACACAAGGGCATTATAGGTTGGAACCTGCTTTGGGAAGGATCCACTTGTGTAATCTTTTGTAATTTTCACTTATGACACAGCTTAAACACACCATTTATTATCCTTAGCGTATTGTTCATTATATTCTTTCCCTTATTACTATCCCTCCGATTCAACGTTCCTATGAATCATCACATAGCCTTTTTCTCTACCATCCGAGGTCCTTATTGATAAATTCCATACCATCATAATTTTCATGCCTTTAGGACCAGTTGAATTACCATGGAACCCTATAACAATCATACAGATGTCCTTAGTTTACATCGTTTAATTTCAAAAGAAATATTAAAAATTTGGTACATTCTCTAAGTGTCCTAACTTTGATGAAAATATATATACGTGACCTCCCCGCAACACTTACCATCATTTTGCACTATTCACGCAGGGGAGTTTTTCAAATTTTTTCTCTACGACTTGTGATTGTGAGACCCTTGCTTTTATACCTATATCTTGCTCGTTGGTACTCCGATTTTCATTCCATCTAAACCTACTTGAACCCAGAGTGTTCACCTTAGTCGTGGGGGAGGGACACTTGCCAAAAAGTGCCTAATTGTTTTGAAATTTATCATCGCCCAAAGGACATCAGCTAGGGTAATTAACTATAACACTTAGGATAATTGTGCCTAAAAATCATTTAATGCCTAGGTATGCTAGGAAACTAAAACGGAAACCGCCTAAGTCACTGGACTCATTATTACAAACTTTCGGGCACTATCACACGTGATAACAAAAGATCATTAATTAAGACAAGCAGTAAGGTATAACTTAAATTCTAAAACAACTTTACTAATGCTTGACCCGTGTGATTGCAAATGGTCCCAAAATGTGGACAACAGGAAGGTCTTGCCCAGGGTGGAAGCAAACGATCTCGGAGAGGTGGAAGATAAAGACCTGCTGAACAACATGCAAAATAGGAGGAGCAATCATTCAACATTCATCAAGATGAACCTCCTACCGGATGATCCGGGCAGGCAAAAGGAGGAGTTGTTGTAGCGCCTAAACAGGGACAACAACTCATGTTGCCCCAAGATTGTGTTCAGGCCATCCACGAGAAGTCCACATTTGCTGTGGTGATTGTGGAATTGAACTTTGAATCATTTACGGAGTTCGCTCCTAAGGTTGTTAAGGATCACCTCAAAGGATCCCCATTATGGCCTACCCTCTCTGAAAGCAGTGCCTGGTACCTAGGAGAGACATACCAATTTTGGCACAATAGGGAGCAAGACACCACTGTTAACAATTGTGGTGTGACTATTGATTTCTCTGTTCAAGCCATTTCGGAAGTATTAAACCTTCCGAATACAAGGCCAAAGGTTGCTTAGAACCAGCTGGACACTTTCAGAACCGAGCAACTTAATAAACTGTTGACAGAGAATAAAAGGGTGGCAGAAGAAAAAGAGAAGGCTGACTGGGATGCCTCTATGGCACAAGCACAAACTTACACGTGTGCCAAGGAACTAAAGGCCTTACAAGAGGAGAAATTCCAGGCCATACTTCAACGCCATCAAATCCCAAAACCTGGAGCGCAAGAAAAGGGAAAGACACCCATGGATGAGCCACCACCACCAAGAACTACATGAGTTCCATCCAATTTTGAAATCATAGGATTTACTCTATGTGTTGTGTATTTATTTTTTTTTCTTCCCACACTGCGGCATCATCCCATTCTTCCATCCAATAATTCCATACCTATCCACTGTGTAATCACTGTAACTCGAGGACAAGTTTTCATTCAGTTGTGGGGGTATGATGAGTCGCAATATCACAGCCCAATTCTATAAATAAGAGGCAGCTCTTCCTTGTTTCAAAATTTTATTTTAGATTGTAGCTAGGCTCTGGTAGTTTTCTCCCTCCAGAGTTAGAATATTTTCCAATGTATGCCCGCAGTGTGGTGAATGTAATTGTACGACATCCTTTATTCGAGTGTGACGTACTTGGACATGCACATGACCATCAATAAAGATCGAGATTACTTCATCATTGCAGCATTCACTTTGTTTATTTATTTATTTAATTATTATTTATTGCTTTCTTAGTTAAATCTCTCTCACCCTTAAACTCATGTTAAAACGCAGAATGAGTACGACTTGATTACGAGCATTTAAGTGTGACTACTTGGTAACCCAGTAGCGTACCTTGGATCTATGCTTGATAATCCCAATAGTAGTCATGCACGAAGTCTAAGATGTGTACGGATAATCAAGGAACGGATGCTCATCGCACTTAGGCTAGTTTAGATTCTCTTACCCTTTTCCTCCTAACTTAGTTAATCTTATTTTCCATTACCTTCAGGAGTAGCATTCGGTTAGAACACATCATACATCTCACTCTGGACTAAACCATACGTGACAAATATAATACTAGTCCAAGTGGGAAGACAGCGAACTGCAACCTAAGGTTAACTGTCTAGGTGCCACAACTAGTCTGTCTACGGAGTTCGACCGAATCGTGCGTGAAAGCGCTCGTATTCGAATGGTGAAGTGTAGGGGTACCTCGCCACTCATCACCAGTCATGTCTTGGGCTCATGTAATCATTACTAGGATTACTAAGAGAGTTCACTACTGAGCGAATCAAGTGAAACTACTACTGGGTTACCAAACGATTACACATAATGCTAGAAACTAGTCATACTCATTCCATCTTACTAAAGAACATGAAACATAAAGTTCTTTGGAAATGTAAATAACTAAGTAAACATGGAAATTAAACTAAGTAAGAAATTAGGTAAGTGCAATAAAAGAACTAAGTGGATATTGTAATGATGAAAAGCAATCTCAATCTTTATTTCTACTCATGAACCATGCCCAAGTACAATCCACTCAAATAAAAATGTTGTACTACTACATTAACACCACATTGTAGGCATTCACTCTATCACTAACTATAGAAACAAACTACAATAGTTTCGTAAAGGGTGGAAGAAATTGTTGTTACTGGTGCGACCAAGTGTTGGTATTTATAGGACTACATAGCTCTTAAGACATCACATCAACAATGACGTAGGATGGGTTACAATATCATAGCTACAATATTGTAGATGCAATATCGTAGATACGATATTGTGCTTGCAAAAAATTTGGATTTATCATATATGTTTCTATTTCTTGATATTTTTCTATTTTATAGTTCTTTATACTTTATAATTGTTCTCAAGTTTTTAAGAATTTTCTAGTTCTTTATGCTCTTATATCTAGTTGTCTATGTTGTAATAAGTGAGACCATTTTAGTTATCCCTCCATTTTCCACTCTAGTAAGAAGTCATTATTATAGAAGTAATGTAGTCCTTACAATTTTAACAATTTTTAATAAACTATCAAAAGGGTTTTAGGGGTAGGTTGGGAGGGTGATTGGGGTGTAGGGATGGGAGGTATTAGAACCTCAAAATAATTGTAATATAGATACACCTAAAGATATATAGTCTAATTAGAACTTTATAACTCAACATTGCCTACTAAAATTGAGCCAATGACATTAAGCTTTCAAATTAAAGTGCTTACCACTAAACTAATAATTTTAACAATTTTTAATGTACTATCATGCTCACTAATCCTTGAATTGATGATCAAGGATGAATGAAAAAGACATGACATTAAGGAAATTTACTGACTCCTTGAGATATGATTTTAAAATTCAAATATTACTAACAACTTATTACATGGAGCATGAATTAACTATAGATTGACCAGAGGATTAAGTAATAATGAAAAGTACATTTGGCATGTTACTAGAAATGCATATGGCTCATGTTTGAAGGTAGACCTATGTCAAAAATGAAGAATAACTAATTAATTAATATGGCATCTCACTAGGAAGACATATGACCCATGTTTGAATAGAGGTCTCTATCAAGATATTTTCTTGAGGAATAATCTAAACATATGATTAGATGAGCATGTGACTTATTTTCAAAGATACTCTATTGAGGTTAGCATTTGTTATGTAACTAGAAAGACATTTTAGCCCATGTTTAAAGAAACACCTCTAATGAGTCATGTAGGAAAATTGTTGGAATCCTAATATAATTGTAATTAGAACTTTATATCTCAACATTGCCTATCATAATTGAACTCATAACTTGGAGCTTTCAAATCAAGAGTTTTACCACTAGGCTAACACCTCACTTTTTTATAATATCCTCCTAATCAAGTAAAAATAGTCATGTAGCTAAGTTTATCTCCATTGACTCAATGGTGATAGTCTTGGGATATGCAATATGATATCACTACTAAATGATGTGCTTTGGTGCTTAATTTGGAAGGAAAGGTAAGGTGATTTACATTGATCACATGCTACACATAAGGGGTATTGCATTTATAAATAATGAGGTATTAGCCTAATGGTCAGTTACTTAATTTGGAAGCTCAATGTAATGGGTTTGATTCTAGTGAATAACAGTAAGTTATAAAGTTCTAAGAGGATAAATATTGTTAAAAAAAGTTTCAAGTTCCATTTCATTCCATCATTTGACCTCATTGATTTATTATAAAAACCAAGAATCTCACCCCTAGGCCAACACCTCATTGTTTATTATAGATTTTTACTCTTAAGTTATGACAATATATGAGAATTTTTGTAAATGAGTAATGAACATTCTTTTGATTTGTGAATTTTATTTACATTAAACTAATAAGATGCCTATGGAAATCTTGGTTAGTAGGGGGTGTCAGACCTCAAGAAAATAAATAATAATATTAAAAAAATTCAGAGTCCATCACATCATCAAAGAGAGACATCTTGATTAGTGGTTAACCAAGGGCAAGAAGATAGGAGCCTACTATAAGAAGAACCTACTTACATAAATTTTGTCAATGTTTCGAGGGATAGGTGGCACAAGTGGTTAGCTTATTCTCTTGTTAAACAAGAAGTTGCTAGTTTGAACCACACATGGTATTATTAACAATAAGGTATTAGCCTAGTGGTAAGACACTTGATTTGAAAGCTTTAAGTTATTGTCAATGTTAAAAATTCAAAGTACATCTGATCATTGAAGAGAGACATATTGGTTAAAGGTTAACCAAGGGTAAGAAGACAAGAGCCTACTATGAGAAGGACCTACTTACATTAATTTTGTCAATCTTTCAAGCGATATGTGGCTCAAGTGGTTAGATTATTCTCTTAAGTAAAAATTTGCTAGTTTGAGCCACACTTGGCATTATTAATAGTGAGGTATTAGCCTAGTGATAAGACATTTGATTTGGAAGCTTTAAGTTATTGTCAATGTTAACAATTCAAAGTACATTAGATCATCAAAGAGAGACATATTGGTTAGTGATTAACGAAGGGTAAGAAGATAAGAGCCTACTATGAGGACCTCCTTACATTAATTTTGTCAATCTTTCAAGCAATAGGTGGCTCAAGTAGTTAGCTTATTCTCTTGTTAAACAAAAAGTTGCTAGTTTGAGCCACACTTGGCATTATTAATAGTGAGGTATTAGCCTAGTGGTAAGACATTTGATTAGCCTAGTGGGTTGAACTTTGATGCACAATGTTGAGTTATAAAGTTTTAATTTATCTAGATGTTGTAAGAGTAAATCATCATCATTCTAGCCCTATTCCAATAAAATGGAGTAAGCTACATGAGTTCTTTTCTATCATTCACCTCTATGAAGAGTTAGATCTTTATTTATTTGCAATTTTTTTCAAATCATATATTTAATTGGATTTTCCCATATCTTCTTTGGTCTTCCTTTTGGTGGCTTTTTTAGAAAAATGATGTAGCAACCTTTGTTTATAGGCTCATTAATTGATCTTCTTTGCACATCCAAACCATCTAAGCTATTATTCTTGTAGCTTATCTAAAATAGGAGCCACTTTAAGTCTTTCTATTATGTATTTTATTTTTTCTAGTAACATTCAACATCCATTGAAGCATTTGCATTTCTACCACACTGATTTGTTGTTCATACCTATTTTGTCCTATCCAACATTAAGCACCATATCAGATAGTAAGCCTAATTGTTGTCTTGTAAAATTTTCTTTTTTAATTTTATTATACATTTTTTATCACATAAAACATCACTAGTGTATCTCCATTTTAACCATCCCACCTCAATTGTATTTCTAACATCTTGATCAATTTCACCATTCACTTGCAAGATTGATCCTAGCTAGTGGAATTGTTTGTAGTGAAGGACTTTTTGCCTTGAATTATCACTATTATTTCACCATTGTTTATGCTATTGTTAAAATTTCATTCCATATATTTTGCCTTACTTTTGCTACTTCTTAAGCCTTTTGGGGGGTGTTAGAACCCAAAATAAGTGAAACATAGGTACACCCCTAGATATATAATGCAATTAGAACTTTATAGAACTTAGTCATATTCATGTTGCATAATTAAAGTAAAATGACCAAACATTAACTTTTTTAAGATTGAAACTAGTCATATTCATGTTGCATAATTAAAGTGAAATGAAACATAAATTATTGACAAAGTGCATAGAAAGTGAAAGCACAATATCAAATTACAATTACGAAAATTATTAACAAGGCCAAGTGCTATAATGAAGGTAAATAGATCTCAATCTTATTACCATCATGAAAATGTGTTTAGGTGCATAATCACTCAAATAAGATTTCTCACTTTCATAGAAACAAGCTGCAAAAGCTTTGTACTATGATAAATGTATAGACTTTAATACCCTTAAAATAGATTGTCTCTATAACATAGTACAATATCATATTTGCTGAATCCTACATTGAGTTACCCTAGAGTTCCGATTTGGTTGTGGGGAAGAAAAAAAAAGAAAAATTTTCTAACATGTAAAAAATATAAAATTAAGGAATAAGATGAATTTAATGTTTTAAGATGCCGTAAAATTTGAATGTCTTATTTGAACAAAGCATCAAATTGGATATTAAGCTGAAAATTAAGCATCAATTAATTGTTATTTTGCTACTAGAAAAGTTTATGAACCAAGATGTAAACCTATGAAGAAGTAAACAAAAATACGAAGTAATAATAAGCTTAATCTTCTTTGTAAAAATTATTTAAACACATTTGGAAGCTGAGGGGTCCCAAGACTAATAAGAAGTATTATATCATTTTATAGTTTTTCAAAAAGTAAAGCACAATAACCTATACCATATGAATTGAATTGTAATTCTTCAAAGTGGATTATTTGTAATAATTTGATAATGATATAATTTTTGTTTGATCAACCATTCTAAACATTCATAAATGCAACACTTATGCTTAGTTCAGCAACACTTATGCTTAGTTCAGCTCACAAGTTTTGTAACTATCTGTCCAGTTTGTATAAAGTCAAAAACAAGTTTTGAGTCAATAGTCGAAGTATGATTAATACCATGTCACCTGGGTGCTAACATAGCTCTTAGCTCTTGGCTTCAAATAGATGAAATCAATTCTTTTCACCTCTTTCAAGTGCACTCCTTCACAACATAACTCCTAACAATTTATAATAATTGCCCTTCTATTTAGCGTGAGTATTTGCAATCAAACCAGTCATAATGGAGTCAAATTACTGAAATCTCTCCGAGCCAAAAGAAAACAATGTGTCAGCAACACACTTTGGTCCTTCAAAGCATAAATAATGTTGGCAGGACTTTATTGTACCATACAGTATAAGATGTTGATAAACTTCATTTGTTACCAGAGCCTGTCTTATCCAGTCAATTCTCCACTCTCTTTGACTGTTTATGGTTGTTAAAGCCGCATTGTCTGTAAATTTCACTAAGGGCAGCCTAGTCAGATCTGCAAGGATTTATTATTGCTTTGGTTAATATAAAAGGTGATTTAATTCAACAGCACTTGAAATGTCTTTTATAGCCGAATTATCCAAGAACAATACCCATGACTACAAAAAGTAATTTGTGGGTGACCTGAAATTTTTTTATCAATTAAATATAGTGTGTTTCTAATTAGATGCCATTGGCACCACTACACGAAAATTAACTTGTCAACCATGGCTTAGCAGAACGATTTGTAATTACTACAGAGCCTATGATCGAGTTCCATAGTTGAAGAACCCACTAAGAGATTCAACAAATCCATTATCATATAAAGTACAAATCATCACCATTCAACTAGTCACAAATCCATTATCATAATGGGGAAAAACACATTATATCGTACTTTTATGATGTAAGACAGATCAACGATTCAAATAAAATCCTTCTAGGAAGACAAACTAGAACGTTAGAAGAAAAAACAGAGTATTTGTCAATTATGCGGTTTTCATGAACCCCCCGTATCAATTTCATAAATACATTGTATTGGTACATAAATACATGACATTAGAAAATAACTTTTCATAATGCTAAAACACGTCGAAATTGGATTTGGGGTAAAGATAATGGTGATCAATATTCGGTTGCTAAATGGAATTTCAATTAGGCATCATGCAAATACGGTCATATATATTTATACATCACAAGTTTGCAAACGCCTCCAATGGTAATTCATTCCAATGAAAACATATTAACATGTAAGATCACCATTCCCATTCCAGAATACCATTTCCACAGCCAATACAAAAGGAGTGATAGAGAAATGAGGCTGAGAATATGTTTCAAATTCTAGCTATGAAAAACTATAACTTACAAAAATGATATTATGACTCTTTTGGCTCCAATGCAGCTATTTCTTTTACAATGAGAGCTTTATCTTGATCAAATTGTTCATCCTCTGCACAAAATAAGAAATTTGGTTGATACCATACATCACATAAATGATTGCGACAAACACCATCAAAATAATAATAATAATAATAAATAAATAAAAACTTAATGGATATTGTTTTCTCTATATTGTAATACAGGAAATCCCACACGTGCATACCCTTTTCAGTCTTGAAGTCACTGAAAAAGCGGAGAAGCTTATTTCGATTGGCAACAAGAATACTCACAATCTCCGGTGGCTTGTTTTGGTTGGCTACAAAAACCTACAAAGAGATATATACATTATGTAATGCTTTGGCATATACATGGAATGAGAATACTTAAAATTCATAAATTCCCATGAAACGAGAACTTAGGTAAGATGAACTTTAACAGGGATACCAAGAAAGCAGGGTTACCTTGAATACATGGAAAGCCTCAATCTGGATGTTTTTGCTTGTTTCCTGCATGTCCAAAAATAGAAAAGAAATTCATTTAAGTCCAGGAAAACAGACCTAAAAACAATGAAATACATGGACAGATACATTTAATGAAACTGGAAAGAAATTTTAGTAGTTTTAACATGCAATTTATTTTATTTATTAAGAAGATAAATGTTATAAAAAATTATAATAATATTTGGGGAATTGAGTGTAGACTTTTGTTGGGACAAGGCTAGGTTTGATAGTCTGTTCCTAGACTTCATTTACAACCTATTAGTTTAAGCTTCTTTTATTCTAGACAAATGTTGGAGATTGAACCGTCAACCTGTTAATGCTAAATGGACTGTCTCACCACTATCCTACAGCTTTTGAATTTTGGAGTTTTATGTGACAATCAATAATTATGTTTCATGAAGTTAGAAATGGACAGGAAAATGGTGAACTCCGTTAATTAAAGAGGACATGAAGACTTATCTGGGGTACAAGTAGCAGTATCAATCCTAAAGATATAAATGCCAAAGGCACAACACTGCACAGTTACATAGATTAGTTCCTATAAATATATATTACATCATGCAAAAATGGTTCACTAATCATAGAGGTGTACAGGGTATGCAAAGGACAATGGTTTTTGCAATCATTATTGTACACTTCCCTAACACTTTACTACCATGCATTGCTGTGGCTAACGGAAGTCAAATCACAAGAACTAAGTTATCTCAACAGTATGTCCTAAGAACGTCAGCTTGCAACCATCAAAAGATGAGTACTTAAACAGCTGTTTTATGTATAATGTAAAATTTTTGACAACAAGAGGATGCTACATAAAACAAGATTCTCCAGATGTAAGCAACATAATTTAAATTAGGGGAAAAAAAAGGAAAAAGAACAATTCGAAAAGAAAGAAATTGAGGAATCAAAACAAATTTAACATGTACAAAATGGTGAAGATAATAAATTTTGGTAGGTTATACAAAATGATTAAAGACAGAAACTCAACAATCTTTTGAGAAACATTGCAAAAGAGCATACCCTTAGCAGGTTCATCATAATGCGTAAGTTGTCTTTTGAACTAACATAACGCCTCATCACTGCAGAATTCGAGCGATCCAATAGCATATCTCCAAGAAGCTGGATGAAAAGAACCAAAATAGGATTTTAAAAAATTTAATCCAATCTAATGAATAAAATCATGCAACCACTAACGAGTTGTGATATGGTACTCATGATTGTCACACTCAACTGGTACAAAAGAAAAACCAGTCTTGATTGTTTCTTATTTCATTTTAAAAACTCAAACATGAATATAGATCATGAAACTGTGACATTGCAAAACGTGTTATGATTTTTGCAAATCTCATGAATCAAAAAATCATAAGAAACATCACATCAGCCTTGTTTTAAAAAAAAAATTGGATTAACCCTTTCCACTGATAATGAGTTCAAATTTTCTACTGCCAAAGCAATACAGTGGTATCTTACATATTTCAAACCTATATCAATGAAAACCCTTGGCATCTATAAAAATCTGTGATATGCATTTTAAATATATAGCAGAGATTCCAGGCAGCATACAAAAGTACTTGTTGTTCTACAATTGTGGAAACTTATGGCATTATTTCAAATATATATAATAAAAACATACCTTGACAGCCTGCCGCCTGGTGATATAATTTGGAGACTCCAAGAGTTTTGAATTGTATTCAGCAAAAAACTGTGAACAACCACAAATAATTACAGTATACCCTATTGTAATTAGGTGAAACCACACCAAGAAAAGAAAAACGCCAAACATTTTTCCTAAAACAACAGTATAAATAGGGTAACAGAACCTATAATTCATTAAGTGAGCACAAAGCTCACACAAGCAAGCTGGAAAACAAGATATATCAGTCTTAACATATTAAAAGCTAACTTTATCAGCTTCCTAGTTAACAACTTACCCAGTCATAATTCTTTGACAAGAATTCTGCTACAGTTGATTTGTGTCTCGTCAAAAGCTCCTGAAAAGACCAAAATACAAGAGAAAATTTGAACTTAGTAAAAGTTTAAAAGGAATTGTTTAAAATTCTTGCTGGTTATTACAATTTAAAGAATTCAGGATATTGAGTAGGAAAAAAGAAGTTACTAAAAAATGGCAATGATGAAAATATCAAATTTGGAATATCCTAATACTACCATTCTTCTCATCATCATCATCATAGCTTTATCCCCACTACATGAGGTTAGATTTATGAGTTCTTTTCCACCATTCTCCTGTGTTAAGAGCCAAATCAATGTTAAATTCACAAATCATCAATTTCTTTATTACTGTATGTCATGTTTGTTTCAGTCATCATCTTTGTTGTTTACCTTCTACTTGAACTAACCAGTTGCTAACTTGCAGTGGTTCTATTGTATCTTCATCAGTCACATGCATCAAAGAGAGAATGGGGTAACACAACTCCTTGTCAATCATCTCTAAATCCCTAATTTCATCTCATAGGAGAAGAACCAAATGGTCGAAGGAGATCAGGGGGGCAACAACACAGCCGAAAGGGGGGCAAGCGTCCCCCACCACCCAAGGCCCGCCCGCACTTTAAGGGTTCGTTGGCAGTTGCTGGCAGGCACAGTCGGGGCGCTCCAGCTTGTGGAGGATATCGAGAGTGTTCCGATGATCCTCCGTGTCCATAAAACTGGCCACCTACTAGATGCCCTGCATGGCCGCCTCCCGTCTATTTCTGTCTACGTGGGAAGCCCCAGCATCGGGGTGGCAGCGCGCCGAGGTTCGGCGGATATATTGTCTAAGTTGAGCCCATGAGCTTTCGCAACTGATGCCAAGGGTGAGGTATGGGCATCGCCCCCCTCTCAGCCACTGTCTGGTGTTGTGCTCGTGGGTGCAGTCCAGCTGTCGCTGCCTCTGTTCCTCCTCCTCCTGAAGTTGGTCATGCTCCGCTTTTTGGAGATTTGATTATATGTAACGTTTTCCTTTCTATTGCATTGCATTGCATCACGTATATATTTCCTTTTCTATTGCATCTACTTTGCTTTCATCAGCTGTTCCACGCATCATTTTTCGCTGCTTATTCATTCGTGTTTGGAAAAAAACATTGCCTTAGATTGTTGGATTTTCTAATAATCTGCAAGTCCCGTTTTGATTTAGAAAATTCATTTCTTTAAACCATTTGGTGGCTGCAGAATGCTTAGCACATTTTTGCGTCAGTTTGTGTCAAATCTCGGATTATGACAATGCTAACCATAACAAGTATGAATAGTCCCAACTGCTAGGCATTCACCCTTCTTAATTTAATGTTACCCTGAAATCTGCTTTATTTAAGATATCTTACTAAGAAGTTGTGCTATTTTAAAATAATTACATAATTATTAGACTCATAGATGATTCTGATTTCATAAAGGGAGGTCATACGCTCATCAAATGATTTGATTAAATATGACTTTGAACTCTTTGGTCATTCAATAGGCTGACCAAATGCTTTTCACTCAAAGATGATTGTTTAAATGAAGATCACCGGCAGCACTTTTTTAACAAATAAGCAAATTTTATTGATAAAAATATTTGGTCATTTACATACTCCCATCTTTTGGGAATTCTTCATTAAGTTGCCTTGAAAATAGATCCTAAATGTTTCCAAAAACTACTTGACTGCCACCAAAATACATTGCTCTTGCTATTTATAACCTCTGCTAACTTGCAAATTAGCCCCCACACCTGCCTTTGCCCCCAACTTTTCAGCAAAGGTATCTAATGCCTTATGCTCTACCTTGCTCATTATCTTCTTTGCTAGACTTTTAGCTGTCTTCTAGCTTTCAAAACCTTGTTTTCTCTAAATTTTCTTGATAAAAAGTAATTCTTAGATTGCATATTGAACTTTTTCAATCCACCACCATATCTCCTTTTGTATTTACTTCTTTCCTTTTGATTTTCTAAGAATATGCTTTCCCATTTTCTCAATTCAACTTGTTATCTATATCCATTAATCATACATGTAAATCATAAGGTCCTCCATTTAACAATCTATCACTCAATTGTGTTGCTTTTTTTTCACATGTATAACTTGCAATCATAATATATTGTTAGCCTAGTAGTAAAAATCTTGACCTAGAAACCTCATATTATAGGTTCAATTCCAGTAGGCAACACTAAGCTATGGAAAATTTCTATAAACAAATTTCTATAGCTTTTGTGTGCCTACAAACCCAAAGGGTCTCAACAAATATAATTAAATACATTCAGTTTCAGTTTCATATTGTCCAATTTCTTGTTCTTATCCTAAGATAATCTATCTGTGTCTTATTTGTTCCATTTCAGAAAGTCACTATATTTTCATCTTTTTTCTTGAAGCAAGTATTTTCTATTGCCAGATCATATGCATCCATAATCTCAAATGTTCATCTCTCCCAGCTAATTTCTTTCTCCAAATCTACATCCTCCATAAATTCCCTCATTATGCTATTCTTGTTGCCCCAATATTCCTATTGAAATAACTTCCAAAAAGTATAACTTCTTGTTTTGGAATCTATTGCATTAATCCATCCAAAGAGTCATACAAACTCTTCTTAATATTATCATTCAAGCCAACTTGAGGTGCATGAACACCATCTATTAATCACTTATTTTAACATAATTCTGTATGCATGAAATCTTGAAATTAGAAGATTAACAAATATCAGTGTTAAGATTAAAATTCATTGGAAAGATAGAGAGGCTGGTTTCATGACTGTACCTTAAAAGTGGCAGCAGCATCTGATGCAATGTCAAAATTAGGAAGTTGAATATACACAAAAAACTTTTTCATATGTGGAGACTCCAAAACATACCTGTGAAAACGAAAACAAAAATTCAAATATTGCTAGTAAAATTCTTATTAACAAGGACCAAAATCATTCCATCAACAATGATCAACAATGTAACATAATCGTTTGAATTTTTCTAAATTTCATCACTGTTATGATCATTGTAACCTCTTAAATCCAAATGATTTAATAAGGTTTTTACAACCACCTGTCTACCTAACACCTAACCGAACACATCTTTTTACTATGCCTACGAGTACCATGTGTTAACTTCAACCTTGAACTAAATGACTTTAGACCAAATTCTCTAACCATTATCAATGTCTACCTACCGATCCATTTTCTTTTAATTTTAAATTTGCTGATATTCAACTATTTATAATATAAGGTAAACACTCCAAATTTATATTTAATTATTAATCACATTTTCATAATAACATAAGAATTTGCACATAATCTTCTTTGGTAATAATGTGCATGCCAAAATAAGTCGTAGCTACCTCTCACATCGAATAAACCAATATGTCTGAAATGAAACCATGATTTAATGTTGTTTATTAGATTTTTACAATAGAAAATACTAATTTAAATATGTTATACATCTCGCTCAATTTACAAGTACAGAAATACCTTGAAAAAATGCACCAAATACTCTTGCAAACATACCAGCATATAAAACTGTATAATTGTGTATTAAAAGACAAACAATGCTGTTCATGATAATTGTGTTTTTCACCTTGCTATGCTTTGGTGACGAATGCAATCTCTCAGCATTGAGCCATAATGCAAAGCTATATCAGTGTTTTCATACCTGAAATATTAATTGTTAGCTTATTACACAAAAATGCAATGCTAAAAAAATATTTAAGACATAAAAAATAAATACTATGTTATTTAATTTTGAACCATAAGAAGTACACAGATCATAGATGCAATCCTATAAAAATGAAACTGAAACTGAAATTTATTACATGTATAAACCCAAAAGGATCTGTTAGACCAATCAATTTGTACAAAATAAATCAATACAAATTTTTTCAAAGTCCGTTAAACATCTTGAATAACCATGTAGTTTGAATGCAACTTCAAAATATTGCCTTAATATTACCAATGCAGTAATATATAGTATTCAGATATGTTAACGGTAAAGAGAAAAACATTACATTAAAAATGAAATACAAAGCATACTGTATTCACTACATCTGGTTGTTGGTGAGTCTTGTGACTTGTCATTCTACATGTCACAAGTCAATCCAACAATTCATACTAAGATAACAAAATCACGTAAAACAAATGGTTAAAATTAAATTTTGTCTAAAAGATCCAAAGGATCCTCACGTGAACTTATAACTAGAAAAATGATAACCTTGACCAACTCAACCATACTTGTTCCAAGAACCATTAGAGTTAAAATTCTTTTTATTAACCATCTGTGATGCTGCCTATTTATCAAGGTTTTCTTATCAACATTCATCTTAAACATATGAAAATTGTTTCTCCTAAATATCCTCTCTCATAAAGTGAAGACTCATCTTTTCATGTTTTTTTCAGTGTCAGTTGAACAACATGTTTGGTGATCAATCTACTTTATCTACTTCCTTTGTATTTGGAGGTGTCTTTGACTACTTGTTCTCTACTCTATTTAGAAGCTTCGATGTGCAGTTATTTTCCAGCAGCAAAAGCATAACTATGACCTCTCTTGATTTACATGATTTTCTATGGTATTAATTTCTTTTTGTTTTGGAAACTCAAAAATTGGAAGCTTTCAGCTTCTATTGTTACTTGTTCATTATTTCTTATGTATTCTTTTGTCTTTAGAGAGAGTTTTCTCTTTTCTTTACAAAAAAACACCTTTAGTAAGAAGTGAAAACCTGTGGGGGCACTTCTAAACAAGGGTAAACCTTGATCCTTTTCCTACCCCAAAGGGAAGGTTTTTTAGGATTGGTTGTAAAGATGAAAACCTAAAAAGGCATCCCCAAAACCAATCTTGAAAAACCTCCCCTTTGGAGTAGGAAAAGAATCAGGCCTTATGTTAATTGCGATTCTTCTCAGAAAGTCATTGCTCGTGTGGTTAAAGCATGATGCTATGGTCTGCCAATCACAAGTTTAATTCCAATGGGTACACTAAGATATGCACCATCAGGGGACACATTAGAAATATAAGTTCAAAAACTATGACATCAAGTAAACATTTGGCCAGAGTAAATTAGCATCAAATCCTTCACCTAAATTACAAGTCAGCCCATCATAGATGGGATAATGGAAGCAAAATGATGATGATGCGTTATTTGCTATTAATGTACTAGCAAACAGCCAACCCAACCACATAGAATAACCTCAAGGATCATTTTCTCTTTCACAAAATTTTAGAATTATTAACTTGTTTGAAAGATATACCTATCTTACTATCTTCAGATTTTATGTAATGTTTGAATGTTGTCACGCCTTCTATACAAAATTTTGGATAGTTTCTGTATACTAGTACCGTTAGAAAGAAAACAAATTTTGAAATACGCCTTACATTCTTCAATTTTCAATGTATTCAATGGATGAATGTCATCTTAAAAAAACATACTCGATTGTACTGATAATTTTAAAATGACTCAATTTGCAAAAATTATCAAAAATGAACATGAAAAAATAACCCACCCAGAAACCAATATATCAAGGAGGTCTTTGTTTGCTTCTAAATACTCAGAAGCAATGAGCCTTGAATGGACTGGTTGTCTCTGTAAATTTGCAACTACCTGTGTAGTATCTTTCCGTGCCTGTCAAAGTAATAAGTTTCCAAATAAATTTACATTATAGACCAATCAATCATGACCACTTAAATTTCTTTAAAAAATATTTTTGTGCAAAATTCTTTAAGATACCATTATTGTATCACAAAACTTTAGAGTTAGAAGGTTTCAGTTTTAAGTATTGTGTTAAGGGAGACTATAAACCTCCAAATTTAGCTTAGGTAGACATTGAATCAGTAGCCTTAATGTGTTATCTTTGAAGAACTCTTGAGTCAGTTGAGCACAGGCTTCAGGTACTGGCTCTGCTTCATTCTGTCCATACAGAATAGATTTCATGTCCCTGATGTTCTTGGCTATCTCCACCAACTGAGCATGCATCAACAAAAACTCTTGAGTATGAAATGTGTTTCAAAATCACTAGAGCTAGAATGACATAAGCATAGATTTCAGTTTCATTACTCCTAAAAAAATTTGCAAGAATCCTTGTATAAGACTGTAAGCCGATTTATGAAACTGAAATTTGAAAGTTAAATGGAAATAAAAAATTTCTAAACTAATATCAAGTAATTTACATTGTAAAATTCAAGAAAACTGGATTATTCAATGCATCTTAAAGGCTCTAAATTTACAAAATTTGATCAGCTGTTAATTTTACTTCACATCTCTTTTTAGCTGAATTTCACCAAAAAGTAGTGCAAATGTTACAATTTTTTGCTAAACGTTTATATTATTTTCTTCTATCACTCAGTACTTGAGATTGGTAAAGTTGAGTGTAACTGCACAGACATAGCTAACAATATGAGTCATTTGAACAACGTAAAATGTTTCGTTAGAATATTATAAGTTCTTTTACATTATAAAGCTAGCAAAGGATTACAATAGTTATGATAAAACAGAACACTATGATAATTTATGTCAATGCCATGTTGAACATATGTTAGTAGTAGAGAGAAGAAAGAATTCGTACACATTCTTTCAAGCTTATATAACTATGCAGTTAACACTATTATGTTTACTTAATTATATGTTTTGCTTTTTTGTCCTATTTATAATTTGTTATCAAATATCTTTCAAAGTTCTTATTTTGCATATCGCCAATTGGTCCATAAAATTTTTTAATTTTCCAACTTTTTCAACCAGCCAACAATATTATTTGTCTAACTTTTTAATCTTAGGTTGATACATCTTAGCCTTGTCCCAACAAAATGAGGTTGGCTCTGTGAGTTCTTTTTCGCCATTCACCTCTACGAAGAGCTAGATCTTTATTTATTTGTAGTTTCTTCAAATCATCTTTGATCACTTGTTCCCATGTTTTCTTTGGTCTTCCTTTCTGTGGCTTTCTTGGAACAATGATGTAGCAACTTTCGCTTATAGGCTCATTGTTTGATCTTCTTTGCACATGTCCAACCCATCTAAGCCAACATTCTTATAGGTTATCTGAAATAGAAGCCACTCAAAGTCTTGCTCTGAGGTCTATATTATGTAGTTAACTTCTTCTAGTAACATTCAACATCCATCAAAGCATTCACATTTCCACCACACTAACTTGTTGTTCATGCTACTTATGTACTGCCCAACATTTAACAGCATATAAGATAGCAAGTCTAATTGATGTCCTGTAAAATTTCCCCTCTAATTTTCTTGGTATTCTTTTATCACACAGCACACCACTAGCCTGTTTCCAATTTGACTATCCTGCCTCAATTCTATTATTGATATCTTTATCAATTCATCTGATTGGAGGATTGATCCTAGGTAGCAAAACTGTTTGCATGCTATACTACATTATTAACTAATAGGGGATTGTTGAAACTCAAACTATGCCTATATGTACCTCAAGCCATAGCAATGTTTCAGCATACCTATTGAGATATAGCCTATGACTTTCATGACTACAAACTACATGCTCTAACCAATTGTGCAATGCATTTTTAACAAATTATCTAATAGCATGAAAATGTTACATGTCGTTAAAATGCATCATTTTAAAAATTTACAATTCCTTCAAAGCGCAATTTTCTCATTTAATTTTGTTGTTAAGGCCCTTCATCTAGCGTGACGGTAAGGTGCTCATTTCTCAAGTTGTAAGGCTTGAGTGTAATGCTAGGTACGACCACTCAAAAAAGGATATGATTTCGCTAAGCATTGAACCTCTGAGGAAAATAAGAAAGAAAGAACAGACACTCACACTTGTATTTGAATAGGCTAACTGTAAGCTGTTACCAACACAGTACTAGAGAAGCAACCAGTAATTTAATCCAGCTAATATGTGATTAATGTAAAATTCTTATGTCCGAGCTCTTCATGAACAATAAATTTCTAAGTAGTTTAATCAGCTATATAGCAAGTAAATTACTCATATCATTAATCAAGAGAAGAATAGCTATCCACCATAAAAATTGAATCATGCATATAGGATACTTCTTGAATAGGTGATCAATTTAAAATTTTTATGTTCCAGCTCTTCATGAACTATAAATTTCTAAGTAGCTTAATCAGCTCTGTAGCATGTAAATTACTCCTATCATGAATAAAAAAAAAAGCTATGCACCTTAGAATTCAATCATGCATATAGGATAATTATTCTGTATTGGAATTAACGGTAACCAAAAATACAATCTTCTAATAAGACATATTATTAATTGTCTTAGATCTTTCAATTAAGAAACAAATTTAGATCAAACACTTTAGTAACCCGATCAATCGGGATTCGAAATCTAATTAACAGTATCACAATTCGTTCAACAAACATCTATTAATTCGTGGTTCTTTCAACAACAAATCCGAAAGAACCACAAACATTTTGGCTGGAAGCACATCAGAAGCCGGAAAAAGCTACGGAATGCATTCTCGAAAATGAATAAGAACCATTCTTGCAGATATAATTTAAGAGGAAACAAAAACAATCCCTTTTCCAATTGAATCGACTACAGGAAAACAACAACAATTAATCAAGAACAATCCATGAAATCACCAAAAAATTCGTACCTTTTCATCCTTCTTCGGATCGCGGCCGCTCTCAACTGCGATGAGGAGCTCGCGCGTGTGCCGCACAATGTCGACCGGCGTGCGCGGCTTCGACTTGAACAAACCTTTCATCTCCTCCTCGTTTCTCCTCCTCCTCCTCCGCGGCTTTCGCGGACAACAAAGCCACACCAAAACGGATCCTCTTCGTCCTCCTCTAACTCAATCCTGCAAAACCGCAACCAAATCGAAGGAGAAGAAAACACACTTACATGCTCACTTCACAAAGCAAACCTACAATCCGCGACCAAGACGACGACGAATAGGAAGATGATAATGATGACGATGATGCTTGCCTAAATCTTTGGACGCTCGGCCAAGTCCCTGAGCCAGCGCAATTCAAAAGCAGCAAATCTGCGAGCAATGCTTCATCTGCAGCAGTGGAGCACGCGACATGCCAGATGTCGAATAACAACAGGTCCTACCCCACCCCGACGGCCGCTGATGATGTAGCTTATGTTTATGCTGATGATAGGTGATGCTATTGCTCCTCTTCCTCGTCCACTAGTACGCTATCGAAGCTTTTGATTTTCCAAAATCCGCCACAGAACGATTCGCTCTGCTTCTTAGATTTGACCGTCTTCTCTGATTGTGGTCACTGTTGTTCCTTGCGACGCTCCGTCTCTGCCAATTCACATGAGTGTTCATGTTCCTGCTGTGGTCTGCGCCAACATCTTCAAACCCTACGATCTCCCCGTGGCGCTCTGCGACTGGACATGTTCTTCACGGTTGGTGGATCCGTTGTCGTTATTTTAGTTGTTTTGTTTTTTTATTTTTATTTTTTTAAGGGGCGGTGGATAAGGATTCTCGTGAAATCTCTCGATCGCTATCGCGACCGCCTTACTATCTTTTCTTTGCTGATTCGGCCCGTGTATTTACCATCCACTTGATTTGCTTTCTAAGGTTCCGTTGAAGTGATTTGTTTATTTGTTTTTGGTACTGGGTCCCAAGGTAGAGTTGAATTGATTTGGTTTGATTGTCCATTCCAGGGTTTCCTCACCTCTCTCTGTCGCCATCACCTTACAGTGATTTGACAAGTAAGGTTTCCGCCACTATTTTATTGCCACGTGCATCATTGTGTTATACGAATTAAAAAAAAAGAGGGGTTAGGTAAAGAAATATGGTTAGCGAATGTCATAAGTTAAATTTTGAAGGACATACTAATACTGTTATAAAGGATTATCACTCCAAGGTTTAGGTTTAATGTTCATCTTGCTAACCTTGAAAGGGTGGTAGATGATCAAAAGCCTAATCTCTTACAAGTTATTGCACATTAAACCTAGGTCTTACAACATCATTATATTTCTATATAATGTTTTTAATATACCATGTTGGTTCCAAACTCCAACACCCCTCTCCTCTTAAAAATATAAAATCTAAACTTCTTACTACTATCATATCCTTAATGTTGTTGGTATTTTAAAAATGTGCATAATATGCAAAATTACTTTAATCAACCTATTTTGAAAACAAATTCTATTTATAAATATTAACAATGAGGTGTTAGCCTAGTGGTATGGGTCTTGGCCTGGTAACCCTAGGTCATAGGTTCAATTCTACTAGGTAGCACTAAGTTATAAATTTCTATAGATCTTGGGATGTACCTATGTTTGACTTATTTCGAGTTACTTGCTTGCCCACCCTCTCCCCCTTCCCCAACCACACCCCACCTTGCTTCCCCTCTTTCCAAAAAAGAAAAAGAAAATTTCTATTCATAAATGTTAATCTACATTGGTGGGACACTCTTGTTTAGTGAATCACATATAGCTTGCTACAATAAAGGAGTTTTGCACCAAACCCTATGTCCATTTCTTAAAGCAAAAAAAAAAAAGTTAATAATATAGTAACAAAACTATCAACAAATATTGCAAGTCAACTAAGCATGATATAAGTGTAGCACTCATCTCTTGATTAGGAGGTTGTGGGTTCAATCACTACTTTTACTCATGGGTGTGGCAATAGTGGAGCTACCTTGTGGTGGAACACTCTTGTCTAGTGGGTCACATCTACCCTGCTATGTAGGTAGGGTCTCTACTACCAACCCCAATTGCTAAAAAAAAAAAGAAAAAAGAAAAAAAAGAAACCAAGTACGAGATGATAATAATGTTGGCAAAACCGTTTTCTTAGTGGTGCTAAGTACAAACTCTTATTGATTTGCATTTATCACCATAAAAAAATAAGCCTATGCACTTGAAATTAAGATGTGGGTTATACAGTTAGTTCCTTGTTAGATAAAGATTTATAGAAAAGAGGTTGTTAGTTCAAGTCAAAGTTCAAGTATGTTATATTCTTCTTAATTTATTTTAAATGTACTTATAGTCAAATTATTTCAAGTTCTATCATAGTCAAATTATTTCAAGTTCTAGCACTATTTCCAATTTCATGTCCCCTTGTCTTGAATCAACCTATGCACTTGTCTCCCAATTAAAATTTAAAAGATCAACTATGTGGCCTAATATTGATTCAATCATAATAATTGTATAGTAAAAAACTAGTTGTCATAATTATTATACCTTAGATTACTATAGTAATTATTCCTTGTACATTCTTTGGGAGAAAATCTTGTTAAATATATTAATACATGTTTATCCATTCTAATAATAGTTTTGAAAAAAAAAATCTTAACCAAGTAAAGATGAAGATGAGAGATGAATTTTAAAGCCCATTTAAAAGTTCTACCACTTAATTTCATGAAGAAACAAATTATATATCATTAAATGCAGGCAAAGATAAAGTGCAAACTTGTATTTAAAATCAAGACATGATCTCTAAATGGATGCATGAATAAAGAGTAGTACCAAGAAAACAACATATTCTAATTAAAGAATAAGCAATATTAATGGATTAGCATATCATATTAACAACATTAAAAATTTTCCATGTACAATAAAAATCATAATTAAAAATCAAAAGAATATGCCTAATCAACTTGAAACTATGTGATGAATCATGATATCGGGACTGTGACATCGCATCTGTGATATTAGGTCCACGATATCGAAGCCTTCCACGTGATATTGGGCATTCGATATCGGGACCTGCCTCGTTGCCTATAAATAAGAGGCGGATGCACTTGGTTTTGGCAATTAGTCTTAGTCCCTTACCCAAACTCTTGCCTTTTTCCCTTTCTAGAGAGAGAATTATTTCTGAGTGCCTGCAGTAGGAGTCATAAAGTGAACGGATCTTTATTCGAGCATTATGTACCTGAGCACACCTTATGTACAGCAATAAAGACGAACTTTGTGATAAACCTTACAACATTTAAGATAGATTAATTAATGTTAATTACTGTTACTTAATGCTTTCCTTAGTTAATTAATGTTTTCTCTCTCACCCTACAACTCTCCTAAGTAAGCACACTCAATACGACCACTTCAAGCATGCGTGTAATGCTTGGTAACCGAGTAACGATTAGCGTTTGGTAATCCTAGTAGTGTTGCACTGGTTCAAGATGTGTACGGAAAGTGAGAACGGATGCTGGTGTTAGGACTAGTTAAAGCATAGTTGAGTAGTTAAATTAAATTAGTTACTTAGTTATCTCTCTCTCCCTTTATAGCAGTAGGACATAAAAATATAAAAGCCATAAAAATCATATACCTCAAGTTTACTTAACCATACAATCATGCCATACAAGTAAGCTTGAGAAAACAACGATTGACTAACCCGTCCTTGTTCCACAAAGGCGCATAAGCACTTAGTCCCTGAAATTTGACCAGATCATGCGTGTACACTCCTATTCATATGGTTGAGCGTAGGGATACCTCACCACTCATCATTGGCATCATTGCTGGGGACTTTGTTGGTTATGCACTAATTAGAACTTAGAAAGTCTTTCTCATCATTGGAACGAACCCTTAGGGTTGGTTATCTTACAAATAGTCAAACGAAGAGTATTGCACATTGAATAGACAATTATGTCTCCTTCTTCTTACGAGAGTGTTTCACCGCCTAGGTCTGATATAGGGAACAATTGGAGGCGTAGTACACATGATAATCCGCTAGTCCCTCAATAGTTCTGTGTGATATATGTTCATCTTGATGAATATGTACCAAACTTTACCTTTATTCTTCATCAAGATGAACAACTACATTGGCGTGATTTAGAAGGTAACATAGTGTTACCTCGTGATCACTCAGTCCCGGGCATGCTTCTTCGTGATCTCACACAAATTAGTATGTAGCACTTACAGGCAGAGTACATTGTGAATGATCATGACTTAAGAGAGTATCGATCCACGGAGGTACAATGTCAAAGGGATCTACAATAAGAGAGATGTCATGAATCCATGAAGGGAAAGTTTTCTTCGAATGTCCCATATGTCATAAGTGAAAATGAGGGTGGTGAACTTGCCTTAGGAAGTCTCCCACACAATGATATTCCTCCTGTTGACTTTGGTCAAGGAGTTGTGTATCATAATCTTTACTCAACTATCCATAACCCAGATTTTGGTACCGACAAACACAAAGGGTTTGAAAAAGGAACATGAACACATGACAAAGATGGACATTCTAATCGTAACCGCAATCAAGGCCGTGACCATTGAAGAGAAGGAAGAAGGCACCATCATGGTGACGGTCCTTCTTCTTCTTCACCTTCATCATCTCCTTCAGGATCTATAACGCTGATCCTCAAAATCATCTACAAGCATTTCATGATGCATGTGCCTTACAAAACATAGAAAATGAATGGCAAAAACTAAAGTTGTTTCCATGGACACTAGTCAAAGAAGCGGAGAGTTGGTATTGATCCTTAGAATCAGAATCCATTCATAAGTGGAGTACCATGTTAGAATTGTTCAACGATAAGTACCAAACGTACTCCTGGGTGTCCAACCTGTGAAAGTAAATCCAAGGGTGGAAATAAGGAGGACATGAACCCTTGGATGCTTCCATGGGCCAATATTATGCACTGTTACATCTTTGTCCTAGCCATGGTTATTCGCAGAGGGATCAACTATGCCATCTCATAGATGGGCTTAAGCATGAAACATGAAGAACCCTTGGGACTTATGCCCAAGGAAGACTATCCGAACTTAGGGCCCATCAAGTACAAAGATTATTGGAGCAAGTTGCTAAAGAGGAAGGTGAGCTAAGGAAAAGAGAGAGTGTAGAGGAATATAACAGAGATCCTTCCCTTTGAAAGAAGGGAGTAAGATTTTGTGAGGATGAAGAAGAGTCACCACTCGAAGAGATGGTGAATAGGAAAAATTTACCTATTCAAAAGTTGGCATTGGAAGTATCGGCAAATGATGAGTGGTGAGGTACCCCTACACTCAACCATACGAAACGAGCGTAGCACTCATGATCCGGTCAAACTCTGCAGACTAAATGCCTACACGGCCCATGGAACACTTGGGGTTAATCATTCGTTGTCTTCCCAGACTTACTTGTATTTGTCATGGTGTATGGTTAAGTAAGTCTGAGGTATATGATTTTTATAGTCTTTTGTGTTTTTATGTATTCTATGCTACGAGAGAAGGGTTGAGAAACTACGGCTAACTCTAACTAATGCAGTAAGTCTAAATTAACTAGCGTCAGCATTCGTTCCCACTTATCGTACACACCCTGAACCTATGCAACTATGGCTACCAAACGCTAATTGTTACTGGGATCACCACACGTAACGCACATGCTCGAAGTGGTCGTACTGAGGCACTTAACTAGCCTAAACGTGATAAGCAGCCGATTCCTTGACTAGTCGTACACATCCGTAGATGCTCGTAATCAAGTCGTACTCATCCCATGTTCTAGGAGTTTAGGGTGAGAGAGACTAATCGCGATGAGCAGCCGATTCCTTGATTATTTGTACACATTCGTAAATGCTCGTAATCAATTCGTACTCATGCCGCGCTAATGCAGGTAATAAATGACATGTAATAAATAACAGGTAAGAAATAACATGTAATAAAATCCTATTCCATGCATTGCAAGGTTTATCCACAAAGCTCATCTTTATTGCCGTACACAACTTGTGTTCAGGTACAATGTTGCTCGAATAAAGATCCGTTCACCTGGGGACTCCTACTGTGGGCACATGGAAAATATTCTATCTCTGGAGTGATCAATCTGCCAGAGTTTCCCTACTTCTAGCCTAGGATGAGGAATAAGGGGAGTGCCACCTCTTATTTATAGATATGGCGGTGGACTGCGATATCGTAGGGGACGACACGATATCGTGTACTCGATATTGCATGGGATGCGATATCGCGGCACACGATATCGCAACTGATGCGAATTGCATCTCATCAGCAAAGGTAGACCAAATGTGGGACTCCCTAGATAAGAGATTTCAAACCATTCTTAGAATAGTAGAGGGGTCTAGAGAGTAAGGTAGTTGATGAGTGGCGAGGTACCCCTACACTCAACCATACGAAACGAGCGTAGCACGCACGATCTGGTCGAACTCCGCAGACTAAATGCCTAAACTCCCCATGGAACACTTGGGGTTAATCATTCGTTGTCTTCCCAGACTTGCTTGTTGTTGTCACGGTGTATGGTTAAGTAAGTTCAAGGTATATGATTTTTTTGGTCTTTTCTGGTTTATCTCCTATGCTAAGGGGTGAAGGGTTGAGAAAGCTAACTAACTCTAACTAAGGACCTAAGTCTAAATTAACTAGCATTAGCATCCGTTCCCACTTACCGTACACACCCTGAACCGATGCAACTGTGGCTACCAAACGCTAATCGTTATTGGGATCACCACACGTAACGCACATGCTCAAAGTGGTTGTACTGAGGCACTTAACTAGCCTAAGTGTGATAAGCAGCCAATTTCTTAACTAGCCGTACACACCCGTAGGTGCTCGTAGCCAAGTCGTACTTATCCCACGTTCTAGGAGATAAGGGTGAGAGAACCTAACTAGCCTAAGTGTGATGAGCAGCCGATTCCTTGACTAGCCGTACACACTAGGACTACCACTGGGATTACCAAGCATAGATCCTGGAATATGCTACTGGGTTACCAAGTAGTCACAATGCTCGTAATCAAGTCGTACTCATACCGCATGCGACGAGTAGCAGATTCCTTGACTAGCCGTACACATCCTTAGATGCTCGTAATCAAGTTGTACTCGTATCGCATTCTAGGAAAGCAATAAATAACAATAAATAAAATCCTATCCATGCACTGCAAGGTTTATCCAATCAAGTTCGTCTTTATTGTCGTACACAACTTGTGTTCAGGTACAATGTTGCTCGAATAAAGAGCCGTTCACTCTAGGACTCCTACTGCGGGCACATGGGAAATTAATCTAACTCTGGAGTGATCAAACTGCTAGAGCTTCGCTACTTCTAGCCAGGATGGGAAATGAGGGGAGTGCCGCCTCTTATTTATAGATTTGGTTGCGGACCGCGATATCACAGGGGACGATGCGATATCGCGACAACCGCGATATCACGGCTTGTGCATATCGCGTCTCATCATTCCCCCATGACTGAATGAAAACTCGACCTCGAGTTCCTTATAATAATATCGGTAAGGTATGGAATTATTGAGGGGAATGGAACTAATGGGATGACATGTGAACGGATCATTATTACAAGACTTGACAAAATTGGTGTTCATGACAACAAAGGTGAACACCTTATTACAATGACATCAGGCCTTTGTTGGTAGCTTGAGAGAAAGAGAGAGATAGAAAGAAGTGTTGCTGCTACCAA
>MNCI01002205.1:0-18865 GCA_015680685.1 Gnetum montanum
ATCTTTTTATCTTTTTGTGTGTCTGTATGTTTGTCTTTTTCCATTTTTGTAAGTAATCTCATGTACGAATAAAACACTCATGTGGATCGTTGGTTGAGGTGTGTCCTATGTTATTAAGTCATGAGTGGTCAATTATTTGGAATAGTGAGCCCATTACACCCACTCATCCACTCTACAAATAAGAGGTTCTGGTCATGGGTACAATGATATTCTTGAAATTTCTAAAAATTAAAATTAATTTTGTGTTATTGTACCTAGAATGAAGAAGGATGGATCAAGAGGGAATGATTAGGATGTGACATCAAGGGGACTTGTGGATTCTCTTTGGTGACATCTGTGGGAGTTATCATGCAATATGGTTATACTAAGATCCTTGTAGACTTAATGAAAAATGGGAGTAAGAGTAATCAAAAGGGCACTCAAAAATCAAACGCTGTTCTAGGGGGTCCCATTGGAAAGACATGCACCCATGCCTGAAGGTTTGCGGCTTCTCTGGATTCAGTAAAGTGAAAAAAACAGAAAAGAAGAAGAAAAGAAAAAGAAGTGCCATAAAACAAAAATCACTCCTCCCTTATACTAAATGCCAAGTGATCGTACACCTTGTTGTTATGGTACTCTCATAGTTGTTCACCATGGGATGACACAATGCGATGTCACTGATTAGAAGGATCGACTTGTTCTTGATCTTGGAACGATGGGTTAATGACACCTTAATCATGCTTTTCATGCAGGATTCACTGTGTCCTGGGTCAGCTACCTCATGTCCCAATCTCTACGATCCCTTTCTATAGTTCATCTCATCTCACTGTTCGTGTAATTGTAGCTCGTGTCTCATGTAGCATAGAATTCTCATCTCATTCTAGTGATATTTACATGTGTGTGTTTTGTGGAGTTAGTACGGATTACCTTTAACCCTTCTAGTACCCACGGACACTTTAAGTGTGGTTACACAAGGGTATAATCGGTTGAGACCTGCTTTGGGGAGGATCCACTTGTGTAATTTGGTTGTAATCTTCATTAATTCTCTAGTTCAAATACATAATTTCTTACCCTCAGCTTAATTTTCATAATTTTCTTTCCCTATTATTATCCCTCCAAATTTTAACGTTCCAATGTACCATTACATTCCCTTTTCTTCATAACCGCCAAATTTTTAATTGCTAAATTCACATCATTATCATTATGAATGCCTCTCGAATTCATGAAATTACGCTAGGATATATTAATACTTGCTAATGTCCTCAATAGTTAACATTAATTTCAAGAAAAATCATTAAAAATTTGCTATTTTTCATGTGTCTCACATTACTGGGGATGAGATATCACATACGCGATATCGCGTCCTATTTACTTATAAATAGGAACCCCCGCCGCAACAGTTAGCATCATTTTGCCATTTACGCGGGGGGGATTTTTGAAATTTTTTCTCTACGACTTGCACTTGCATGACCCTCACTTTTTCACTCATATCTCGTGCACTGGTGCTCCGATTTTCTGTTTGAACCTACTTGAAACCGGAGTGTTCAGTTTAGTCGTGGGGGAGAGAAACTTGCCAAAAAGTGCCTAACTTTTTTGAAATTTATCATCATCCAAAGGACATCAATTAGGGTAATTAACACTAACACTTAGAAAAATTGTGCTAAAAATCATATGACCTTCGGTACACTAGGAGATTAAAATGAAACCCACCTAAGCCATAGGACCTATTATCATAATTTTTGGGCATGATCACATGATAACATAAGATCTTTAATTAAAGGCATGTAGTAAGGTATAACTTGATTTTGAAAACAACCTTACTAACGTTTGGCCCGTGTGATTGCAGATGGCCCCGAAATATGCATAGTGAGAGGGTCCTGTTCAAGGTGAAGCGAAACAACCTCGGAGAGGTGGAAGATGGGTCCCTGCTGGACAACATGCAGAATAGGAGGTGCGATCATTCAGCATCCATCAAGAAGAACCTCCTACAAGACGGTCCAGGCAGGCAGAAAGAGGAGCTGCTGCTGCACTTGAACCGGGACAACAACTCATGTTGCCCCTGGAATGTGTTCAAGCTATCCATACGAAGTCCACAGTTGCTACGGTGATCGTGGAGCTTAACTTTAAACCTTTTGTAGAGTTTGCTCCTGAGGCTGTTAGGGATCACCTTAAAGGGTCTCCCTTATGGCTTGTCCTCTCTGAATGCGATGCCTAGTACTTAGGTGAAACGTACCTATTATGGAACAATAAGGAGCAAGGCACCACGGTTAACATTTGTGGTGTGATAATAGACTTTTCTGTATAGGTGATTTCGGAAGTGTTAAACCTTCCGAATTTAGGCCCCCATGTTGCTCGGTTATCTACTCGATCAGACCTTGATGTGCAAAAGGATTGGTTAGAGAAGGCTTATGGCAGAGATAAAGCTTTTGGTGAGCTGACGATGGAAGAGTGGATTTATTTCAAAATTGGAACCTATCACCTCTTCCCCACAAAAGGTTTGAAAAGAATATCTACGTATGCGGCAAGAGGATGTGCAGTGTTGATGGGAAAGGTTAACGCTAACCTTCCCCATCTATATTTGATGGAGATCCTAAGGCTATTCGAAGAATGGAAGTTAGGGAAGATGGCGTTACCTTTTCCCTGCCTTATCAGAAAACTATGCTGATAGGCTGGTATTCGAGGATACACATATGACATCCTCCAAAAATCCCAGAATGCTTCTTATGCTGAGTTATTAAAGGCACCAGCTCCAAGAAAGAGCATTGGTAAAGAGCTGGGACTAAATGAAGAAGAAGAACAGATGATTGGATCACCTGCAACTCAACTTGCAGGACCCAGTCAACCTCCAGCCATAGGTCATAGCGAACAACAAAAAGTAGGATTCAGCACTGGCCAGGATCAACCGCCACAGCTGCAAGACTATAGATCGTCGATGAGCCATCTTAGGGCCATCGCCGAGACGGTTAGTTGGGGAAGTCATGATGATGCAAACATCTTCCACATCATCGATGATGCCAACCAACCTACTATTTTGTTAGATCACATGAGGGGCAAATTATCCATCCAAACATGAGGAGGGGAAAGCAGATGGTCACAACAGATCTATGGAAATGCGAAATCTTTTCAAGTGCAGTTAGAGACTAGTGTAGGGGCCACTGTGGTGGTCATGTAAAACTAGGATGCCATGGAAGCTACTAAAGTGGTTGCTGACCATATCAAAGAATCCTTTAACGTACCTGTTGTGCCACCGATAGATCTTTTAAGAGCACGGGATGCTCAAACTCTTGCTGGAACCTCAATGACTCCTATGGAACATGAGGATGCACTGGACAGATTGCTTCAAATAGGACAAGTTTTGACGTCTCTGTTTGACATCCCCCAAGATGTAATAGCAATTCAATTAGACCTCATTTCCACAAAGGGGAAGCTGGTCATATCTGAAGTAAGGGTAGAGCATGCTAAAGTTGAAGTGCAGAAACTACTAGAGCAGCTCGTAGCCTTACAAGTAGCACAACGAGATCCTTTGCAATTTGTTCTTGTAGACCAGCTGGAACATTTTAGAACCAAGCAATTAACAAAGCTAATTGTAGAAAATAAGAAGGTGGCAGAAGAAAAGGAGATGGCCACTTGGGATGCCTCCGCAGCACAAGCACAAACCCATGCGCATCTTAAGGCACTCAAGGCCTTAGAAGAAGAGAATAAGTAGTTTGTTGCAGATAACCTTCGGTTGACTTCTGTGGAGAAACAAAAGAATGTTCTCGATGAGCACTTTCATCAGTTACGAGAACAGTTCATTCGGGTCAACCGAGATGTAAGCTGTTTAGCTAGAGAAAATCGAACTCTCTCAATGGAGGAGGTACACGTTGTTCGTCAAAAATCAGCCATCGAGATAAGCGCGTGGTAGAATGAGGCTAAATGACATGAGAAGCTGAAGGAGCATTTCCATGATCAAGTGGGGATGTACAAACAAATCCTGGAGAAGGAGATCCATATGGCCAAGGCTCAAATCAACAACATCAGTGCTCAGCACACTGATTGGAGGGCCATATTAGACACTTATGCCTTTGCCCACCAAGCGGAAATTAGGAACCAGGACCTGCAGATCCAAGATTTGACTGAATACATGGAGTTGGCAAACCTTAGATATGCCAACCTGGCCATGTTAATAGCAGGATGCCCGAGGTCAGAGCTCGAGTAGTAGGTAGCTTCCACCCATATCAAATATGAAGCAGAATTTGCAGAGTGCAAGAAGTTGGCTGAGAAACTAGATGTCACAAATTCTGAACTTGCGATGGTAAAAGAAAGCTACCAGAGATAGAAAGATATTGCAACCAACTTGGCTCGATGGCTAATAGAGCTTCATGAATACAAAGACAAAGCTAGAGCCTATGAAGAGGAATGACGGGTGTTCGCAGCATGGTATGTCAAAGCTAATCAGATGTTCCCGCAACTACCCTGGCCGTGGGAGGTGCCGACTCCGTCAAACATCGGAACATTAGCATGGATGGCACAAGACCCTCAGACTGAATAGGAGAAGCTCCAGGCCATTCTTTAGCATCGTCAACCTTTGAAGCTTGGAGCACATGATAAAGGGAAAGCACCCATGGAGGAGCCACCGCCACCACGAACTACATGAGTTCCATTTTTTGTAGTGTAGCATTTTTTTCTGTGTTGTGTCTCCCCACACTGCGGCATTAGTCCATTTCTTTTTCCAGTTAATAATCCCATACCTATCCACTGTGTAATCAATGAAGCTTTTTCTCCTTGTAACTTGAGGATGAGTTTTTATTCAGTTGTGGGGGTATGATGAGACACGATTCGCATAGGCTGTGATATCGTGTCCTCCGCGATATTGCATCCCCCGCGATATCGCATCTTCCCTACAATATCGCATACATGATATCGTAGTCCACTACCATATCTATAAATAATATGTGGCTCTCCCTTTTTTGGAATCCCAGTTTTAGAGTAGCAAATCTCTGGCAGTTTGATCCCTCCAGTGTTAGATTTTTTCCTGTGTCTGCCTACAGTGTAGTGAATGTAATTGTACGGTGTCTTTATTCGAGTGTGCTGTACTTGGACATGCACATGACCAGCAATAAAGATCGAGATTACTTCATCATTGCAGCATTCACTTTGTTATTCATTTGTTTGTTATTTATTTAATGTTATTTAATATTTTCTCTCTCTCACCCTTAAACTCCTAGAACGCGGAACGAGTATGACTTGATTACGAGCATTTAAGTGTGACTACTTGGTAGCCTAGTGGCATGTCTAGGATCTATGCTTGGTAACCTAGTGGCATATCTGGGATCTACACTTGGTAATCCCAGTGGTGTACCTAGGATCTACGCTTGGTAATCCCAATGGTAGTTGTGCACGAGGTCCAAGATGTGTACGGTTGATCAAGGAATCGGTTGCTCATCGCACTTAGGCTAGATTAGATTTTCTTACCTTTTTCCTCCTAGCTTAGCTTAGTTAAATATTATTTTCCACTGCCTTTAGGAGTAGCATAGAATTAGGAACACATCATACACCTCACACTGGACTAAACCATACATGACAAATATACAATACTAGTCCAGGTGGGAAGACAACGAACTGCAACCTAAGGATAACTGTCTAGGTGCCACAACTAGTCCATCTGTGGAGTTCGACCAGATTGCACATGCGATGCTCATTTCGTATGGTTGAGTGTATGGGTACCTCGCCACTCATCATACATCAACTGAATAACTATCTTATCTATTTTTATAATTATATCATCTAATTTTAGTAATAGTTAACAACATCATATAATTTTAGTAATATGTATGTATAATTACATTACTTGATTTTTAGTAATATTTAACTATATTATTTTTGATGACCTTTTTACCCCCTTGAGAACATTGACTTTAGCAGTGTAACTAATGACATGCCATAGTGAACTTAAGAATATCTACAAAGGTTATGCACTAAATCTTAAAGCCTAAAAGGTGAAATTTATAATATTATTGAATTATAGGATGCCCAAATGATAAATCTAACCTCACCATTAAGTTTAGAAGGGTGAAAAAATGTTAGAAATGACTATTCATATGTTCAAAATAGACATTGTATGCTTGAGTGATGCCAAAATTAAACTTTTGAGGATCTCAAGGTGCTATATCAGGAAAGGAGTAAAAACTAATTTTTGGGGTTCCTTGGGATGGATTTGACTTTACCATTAGGTTTGAATGGTTGAAATTTATAGGAAACAACTCTTCGTTTATCAAAAAAGGTTTTCAAAATAAAAAGTTATGGCTTTTGAAGTCTAAGTACTTTGGTGCAAAAAATATGACTTCTTGAGAGGTCACCCATCCTATTTTTATTCTAGAGAAAGTGTGCTTAATTGTGGAATTTTTATCTCTATTGCTATCACTACATAAAATTCTAATTTTGAAAACTATTTTTGCAAGTTCCTAATTTTAAACTAATAGTTTAATGATGAAAATTTGAATTTTTCATTAATTGATGAAAATTTCAAATTTTTCCATCAATTGATGAACAATTGAAAATTTTCCATCTTATGACAAAGAACTTTCCATTTCATTGTGACTGGCAGCAATGGTTGCGGTGATGCATTGTTTCAAGGTCCATGCAACGACATTGGAGGCGATGATGGGTGGCATTGGAGGTGGTGATGGACTATGCTAGAGGTGGTGATGGATAGCATGGGAAGCAGTGATGGATAACATGGGAGCTAGTGATGGACGACATGGCAAGCAGTGATGGGCAACATAGGAGGTAGTGATGGACAACATGGCAAGTAGTGATGGCTAGCATAGGAGGTAGTGATGGGTAGCATGGGAGGTAGTGATGGATGGCATGGCAGGTAGTGATGGGAAGCACTAGAAGCAGTCATGGGTAGTGCAAGAGGTGATGATGGGCAACGTGGAAGGTAGTGATGGGTAGTGTGGAAGGTAGAGATGGTCAATGTGCGTGGTAGGTAGCAGTGGCAAACACAGTGTGGTGGTGCAATAGATAAGACACAATGCTGCATGGTGTGGTGGTGCTGCATGGTGTTACGGGGCTGTGCGAATGACGTGGGTGGCATGGTGTTGGGGTTGCATGGGTGGCACTAGCAGTGTGGATGATGCAAGTGGCACAGGCAGTAAGGTGTTAGGGTTTCGTGGGCTACACGAGTGGCATGGTCGACACAATGTTGGTGTTACGCAGGCGACGTGAGTAGCGTGGGTGGCACGATGTTGGGATGCCGTTAGGCCCTACCCAAGGGCTAGTCTTTTGTGGTTGTGGCTAGCCATAGCCTATTGGTAGCCTTGTAGCTCATTGTAGGCCTAGCCACAATTGGCCATAGGCCTACCCACAACAATTTTTTAAAGGAAATATTATATATAAAAAATATTATTGGGGCTTAGGTTTGAACCTAAGACCTTCAGTTATTTATTTATTTATTATTTTAAAACTTTAAAATTTAAAAAAATGTTTTTATTTTTTAATTATTTTTGTAATTTTAATTTTTGTTGTTTTTTAATAATTATATTTTTATTTATTATGTTTTATTGTTATTATTATTATTTTTTAAAAATAAATTTAGGGTCGAACCCATGACCTCCCTTTTTATTTTTTAATTTTTTAAATTAAAACTATGGGGCCTTGGGTTTGAACCCATGACCTCCCATTCAAAATTAAAGGTTTTTTTTTTAAAACTTTTTATTATTATTTTATTTTACCTTGCCTCAACGATTGATGTGGTGGTTTGGCTGATGATAAGGTAAGGGTTTGGTATGGATAAATGGTGATTCTGGGTTGATTCTCGACCCTAAGATCTTGAGATTTTTTAAATAAATAATAATAATAATTTAATATTATTTTAATGCACATATAACAAGAAATTTTAAACATCGATATCTCCCAAATCATAAGTCCAATCGAGACCAAATTTATACTGTTGGAATCGTCTTGACAAGCACTATGTGTTGGACATAGTTTTAGGGTTCCAAAATAAATTTAATTTTTTCGGAATAAAAAGGACCAAACTAGCCTATTTTGTTGAATTGACATTTCTAGGTCAACATATGGTAACTTGGAATCTTCTAAATTACTCGAATAGTGAATTTCAACAAAAGAAGATCAATTCAGGTCATGGTTACTAACTTTATTAAAAGAAATTTAATAATGACTTGAATCAATTAATAATTATTGTATTAAGATGGGTATGAGTTACCTGGACTAGTGTCATTATCTTACCAAAATTTCTTGTAATTGATGAATTTTGATAAGGTGTTATCAAATCTTCATTGGTTGATGATATCCATGCAAGAAATATTGTTGGTTGTGGGGATCTAGATGCTTGATCCATTGTTCATGAAGTTAATGGAAAGGTATCTTCTAACTTGCATCACATATATATGGTACATTTAGTGATGATCAAGGGCTTTCCATGTGTTGTGGCTTCAAGGTTCATCATTTGATTGATGTTGTAGTTCGGCCCATGGTTCTGAATGATCCTTGGGTTGTGGTTTGATCTAATACCAATTATGACATCCCATCCTCAGATGTCATGGAAAATGTCAAATATCTGATATATTAGACATTACACGTACAAAGAAAATATGCCAAATGTGAAATATAAGTGATATTTAGCATTATGTATAAAGAAAATAATAGGAAAAATGTAGAAAGAGAAATAAAAGAATGTTTTATTCATATAGAATAACATATCTTGATCATGCTTTGAGAGTGTTCCTTAGGGTTTTCTTTAGCATGTATCCCTTAGAAGCAATCTAGCACTACCACCATGGTTAGGCCTAACCCAGCCAGAAGGGATGACGAGTCCACTTCCTATTTAGCTTCACCTAGCTTCCCATGACTTGCCTATATTGGCTCCACCACCCCATGAATTGCCTGTACAAACTCCACCATTCTATATTGGCATGACCTCTAACCCTAGGTATAAATGACTTAGGTAAAACCCCCAAAGATTACCTTAAGAGACACGACCATTATTACAACATTCCCTTTTAGGTCTTAATCACAAGTATCCTTTCGAGTCTTGCTAAGATAACAATAACACTTATGAGGAGACACCATCTTCATTAGTCAGCAGCATCATTTGGGAATGGGGATGTGACAATATGCCAATACAAACATCCTAAAAGATATTTTCTAGTATTGGCACGCTTACAAGAAATAGAAGCATATTCAATTAACCCCAAATTTATTAAGCAACAGATGCCCAAAAGTTTACCTTATCCTCAAGATAACTATAGGAAAAACTTTCAAATCATGTACTATCTTAGTGGAGCTTATGCATAGCCACAAGATTAGTACTATCAATAATGGCAAGAACCCCAATCATGGGCCATGCCACCACCATGCCAAAAATATCCATATTGGTAGCCAAACCCATATGGTTACTATGTGTAATTTCCCATCTCTCTTGGTAATGTTGTTGTTTAGACTTCACAATATTATCTAGCAAAGTACCATAGACCAACAATGCCAAAGATAAAATTCAATCCATATGTGTGTCTGCAAGTAGTTGATTCATTAACTCCAACTCCTAATTCTTTACCACTAGTGCCACCACTTGCTATGGAAGGGGAATTGCCATCATAACTACTGTACAGGAAAGTTACAAGGACTGTGTATACATAAATAAAGGATCTTACTAGCAACACTAAGGGCCAATTGAAGAATTTTCCTTTCTTTAGGACAAGTCCAAAAAAGGCTAATAGAGTTGGAACCTCATTGAAACAAGATTCTTCTATGGAAGATCCTCAGAGAAATGACAAGCTTCCATCATCATCAAATATGAACATGCATATTATCATGCTAATAGAGATACTATTAGATTGGATTAAGGAAAGAATACTTCATAGGAAAAGAATGGATTCAGGAGATCCTTTGATTTATCTATGAGTAGCTAGAAATCTACCATGCAAGGCTCTACTAGATTTAGGTTCTGAAGTCAACTTGATTTTTCTAAAATCATACAATGCATGGAACCTACTGACCTTAAAGAAGTGCAACATCTGGTTAGAGCTTGTAGATCAATTTTTCATCCTTCTTTTGGGATAGATAGAAGATGTGGTGATCACTATCAATGGGTGGTCATATCCAATAGACTTTCTAGTGATTAACATAAAGAATAATGATAAGGAATTTCTAATCATAATGTGGAGAGCATGGCTTAGCAAAATGGATGCTAAGTTAAACATGAGAGACTTGTCTCTTGAAATATCTAAGAAAGACAAGAACAAAGCCATACATTCATAGAAGATTCCAAGCATTACTATTGATAAAGATAGGTGCAATTATGGACCAGCCTTCTACAATGTCAACACAATCATTACACTACTCCACAACAAATGTGAAAATAAGTGTGTGTGCACAAGAGAGAGCAGGGACAACTAAATAAAAAGGCACCCTGTGGCCAACAATTGAGAACATTAAATTATCCAAAAAATGCATGGAAATATTTAACACAATTAATAACTCATGTTTTAAGAGAATGATCCCAAATGAAAGCTTACAAACAAAAATGTTAAATCATATGATCAAGAATAGGCTACGAAAAAATGTTCATGTTAACCCCACTATGCCAATGCATCCCTATCAATGGGACCCCATCGCAGTAGCACAAAAAGTCTATAAATAGTGTGAACAATTAGCAAATTTTTTGCCATTTTCTTCAAAACGAGGAAGGCATTTTTGCTGTTTTCAAATTCCAGAACCTTCTAGAATCCATAACTTTCACACTGCTTCTTTGATTAACATTGTTCTTCATTTTTGTAGCTACTGGATTTGAGATTTATGTTTTGGGGGCCAAAAACCTTAGGTTTTTTATAGAAATTTTTTGAAATTTTTCCAACTTCCATAAGATTTAACTAATAAAATAATATTAATATCACTAACTCAGGAGAGATAAAACTTTCCAATGAACTTTGGTAGCTATTAATTAAAATAATATTAAAATAATCATTCTATCATAATCCCAACTTAGCCTTAATGTAATCGATCAAAGGAGACAAGGTATCAAACTATCCAAGTTACATATCAAATGCTAATCTTTGGCTATGTTGTAATTATAGATGACACCTAGATTGATAAATTGTATTTTTACACACTCCAATATTGAAGTGGCCATGATATCGGGTACATGATATCATGGCCCAAGATGTGATATTGTACATTCAATATCATAGGGTTACTTCTGAGTTTATAAATACAGTGCCTAGGCACATGATTGAGAGTAGTTTTTGGTAGTCAAGTGGCAAAACTCTTGCAGTTTGTTCATTTAAGAACTAGAATATTTTTTAAGTGGCCACACTAGGAGGTCTATGTGTGAATAGATCTTTATTCAAGCATTGATGTACCTGAACACACTATTGTGTTGGCAATAAAGATGAACTCTTTAATCCATTCCTTGTAGCACTTGAGACTTTCTTTCTTATGCATTTATATATTGTGATTTCATGAAATTTACATTAATGTTGTTCATGCAGTAATTAATTTTGATTGAACAAGTAACTCATTAAAACACACAAGCATGACCCCTTCGAACATATGTGTGACACTTGGTAGCTCAGAAATGGTTAGTGTTTGACAACCCAGCAGTGTTTACACAAAGTTTAGGATGTGGCCAGGAAGTGGAAACAATTACTTGTGTTAGGCTAAATTAGACCATAGTTTACTTATCATTTAATCACTCTTACTTTTATTCTTGTTCTAGATGAGTAATTTGATAAAACAAAAAATAATAAAAATCTTACGCCTCAGTCATACTTAACCGTATAATTGCATTTCACAAGTGGGATTGGGAAGACAATGAATGGACAACACACACGCACTGTTTAGCTCTAGTGTACTTAGTAATTATAGTTTATGAAATTTGATCAGATCACATGTGAACACCTATGATTCATATGGTTGGGTGTAGGGGTACCTCACAGCTCATCATAGACTAAGGGATAAATGCCTGTAGGAAGGAGGACCATCACAACCAAGGGAGAAGTGACCTAGAAAAGGAAGGAGCCAATAGTAGTAGCATCCCTAGGAACAAGTAACTAAAATGCATGCAATAGGACCTCTTCAGGAGAATCTTGAAGTGGAATTTTTGTAATAGATTCTTGAAGCTAAAGCCAAAAAATCACATAGAGATGAGGCACTTGGGCCTAGACTGGACCTTGAAGTAACTTTGACAAAAGCTTGCCTTAAGCATATTATTTCCAAGGATGTTAGAGAATTAGTTCTTCAAGAATTAAACTTTGGCCCCTTCTTGGAATTGGCATCGAAAGAAGTTAAGACCCAACTACAAACCACTTCCATGTGGCCTATCCTTACTTCTAGTGGGGAGTGGTCCTTGGAAAAGTTGTAGCTCTTTTGGAGAGATAGGTAGGTTAATGTGACCATGAAGATAAAGGATATTAGTGTATCCTACTTTGCGGAGGTGATTACTGAGGTCCTTGGGTTGCTAGATATTGGGGCAACCTTGGCAAAAATAGTGAGAACAATTGGTAGAAGTTGAAATTATTTCCAAGGACACTCATAAAGAAAGTAGAAAATTGGTATCGATCCTTGGAACCAGAATCAATCAGGCGGTGGAGTACGACATTGGAATTTTTCAATAACAAATATCAAACATACTCTTGAGTATTCAATTTAAGGAAGCAGATTCAAGGGTAGAAACAAGAAAATCATGAGCCCTTGGATGTTGCTATTTGTCGATACTATTCTTTGTTGCATAGGTATCTTGGCCATGGATACTCTCAAGTTGATAAGCTTTGCCATATCATAGATGGGTTGCAGTCTGAAACAAGGAAAACCATTAGTGTCTATGCCCAAGGGAGATTGATAGAGTTAAGCGCTTGTTAGATTTAATAGTTAATTGGGTAGGTAGCCAAGGAGGAGGGAGAATTAAGAAAATGAGAAACTGTAGAGGAATACAATAGGGACCCTTCTATTTGCAAAAGGGGGTTTGATTTTGTGATAGTGAGGATAAATTAATCAAAGATGAGGTGGCTAATTAGAAAACCCTTTCACTTTAGAAATTGCAATTAGAAATCATGACTAAGGTTGATCAGTTATGGGACTCCATGGACAATAAGTTTTAGGCCATCTTAAAAATTGCACAAGAGTCCAAGAAGCAAAGTGGTCAGCATGAGCGCTGGAGACATAAAGAAGTTGAATATGCCATACTAAGGATAAGGGTAAAATGGCTGCAATAAAGATGGCTGTAGATAGTAACTCAGATGATGATGGTGGTTGTGACATCTATCAGTATGAACATCCTAAGGGATTTTTCGCAGTTTTTTCACACCTACAGGAATTTGGGGTGTATGCCTTACATCCACAACTCACACAAAGGCAAACACCCAAAAGATTGCCTTATCCACAAGGCAATCCTCGACAGTTCCACCAACCATAGTAGTACTATCCAAGTGAAACTCCATCACAATCCTATTTATTATACTAGCAGTGGCAACAACCACAATCATGGGCTTTGCCACCTCCAAAATAGCAATATCCTTATTGACAACCAGATCCCTATGGTTAATATGTTCAACAACCTTAATCTCCACGGGACTGCTTTGGTCATGTTGCCTCTTACCAACCTTACCACTACCCTCTTGAAGTATATCAATCACCCTATTCAAAAAGGGATGTCACCAACTATCCTCATGCACCTCCTATTCCTACACCTACTCCTCCATCTCTTGCACAACTGGCACCTACTCCATCCATGTAGGGTGAATTACCTACCCAACCACAACAAAGGAATGCTATGAGGGTAGTTAATTTGAAATCAATTAATCCATCAAATGGGTTGAAATCAAAAATAAAGAAAAGATCCTTGTTCTGACCTTGCAGTCCACCAAAGCCCTCAGACACATCAGTGGTTTATAACCCTACTCCTACACCTTTATCTATCTCACGTCTATCCAAGTCCCCTTCAAACCAAAATCCCTCTTGGATCCATACTATAAGGTTGACCCATGATGTATCTGATTTGATTTGAGCTGGTAACCTACCTAGAAAGTTAGCTAATCTTGGGAGTCCCCTAGTATATTTGCAAATTTCTGGGAATGAGCCTTGTAAAGCTCTTCTTGAATCTAGTTTTAGTGTTAATCTGATCTCACATGAGATATACACAATATGGAACCTTCCTCCCTTGAAGAAGAGTAACATCTAGCTGAAACTGGTAGACCAGTCCATCACTATTCCATTGAGATTGGTAGAGGACATCATAACCACAATTTGTGGGTGGTCATATCTTGCCAACTTGCTAGTAACCAAAGTGGATAACTACAAGGGGGACTTCCCAATTATTATGGGAAGGGTGTGGTTAAGCACCATTGATGTCAAAATGGGCATTAGAGATCTTTACTTGGAGATATTAAAAGAAAATAAATTTGGAAAGATTGAGAAGAGGGTTCCATGTATCATGTATAGTAATTCAGGGTGCCATTGTGTGTAAACATTATGATTAGTAAAGCAAACATCTATCTCTGCATGCAAGTAGTGTGCACCAGAAGCTAAAATCCAAAGATGTTTGTATGCAATAGCCACAACACAGAAAGGCACCCAGTGGCTAACAGTTGATTCTAGTAGCATTACATTGTGCATGGAACCTACTGAGGGCCTAATGTATGAATATGTTGCAAGTATGGATGAACTCGAGCAAGTTCATCACTAGCTCTCCAAAGTTGTAAATGATGATGTTAATAGGGGAGAGCTGGAGATTTATGACAATTTTAAACAAGAGACCCTTGAATTGAAGACATTACCAGCTAGAATGAAGTATGTGTTCTTGAAAAATTAGAAGGCCAATCATTATTGCTATAGAATAAAAAAAATGTTGATGTAGGTTGTGAAAAAATGGTCAGCAACCTTTGCTTGGTCATATTTTGAGCTCATTGGGATAGATCCAAGAATATGGCATCAGATATACATTGACCACAATGATGTTTGAATCCTAAATTAAAGTATATTTTTAAAGAGGAAATTGAACAACTCCTCAAGGTGGGATTCATCTACCCTATCTTAGATAGTAAGTGGGTCAGTCCACTCGTGATTGTACCAAAGAAAGAAGGCAGATGGAAGGTGTGCATTGACTTCTAGCTACTCAACATGGTAACTTTCAAAGATCATTTTTTGTTTCCTTTTTTTGACCAAGTGCTAGACACCATTTCTAGGCATAACTATTACAGCTTTCTAGATGGTTATAGAGGCTATAACCGAATCTGGATTGCACTAGAGAACCAGGAAAAAATAACTTTCATAAGTCCTTGGGGGACGTTTGCTTACTGTTAGATGCCATTTAGTCTATGTAATGCCCCAACCACATTTCAACAATTAGTTCTTAGCATTTTCCAACAAAATATCAGTAGTAGGGTAAAAGTCTTCATGGATGACTTTTCTACCTATGGAGCTACATTTAAGCAAGCCCTAGACTATCTTGAGTAGGTGTTGAAACAATGTGTCAAAACAAACCTCTAGCTTAATTGGCAAAAGGGCCATCTTATGGTCTAGGAAGGCATAGTCTTGGGGCATCATATTTCAAAAGTAGGAATTGAGGTGGTCCTTGAAAAAATAAGGGTCATCCAAGGAATAACCCACCAACCCAAAATAGTTAAAGAAGTGTGGTCATTCCTTGGTCATATTGGCTACTACCGGTGCTTCATCAAGAATTTTTCCAAAATCTCCAAGTTGTTGGTGGAATTGACAAAGAAGGATGCATCATTCATTTGGACCCCTACATGTGAAACAACAATTCATCAACTGAAGTAGGAGCTTGCTGAAACCCCAATTCTATAAGCACCCAATTGGTCCAAACCATTTCATGTGATGATTGGTGCATTAAATTATGCTTTGGGGATAATGCTTACACATATGGATGATCAAAATCATCCATATTACATTCACTACACAAGTCAAAGTATTGTAGATGCATAGTTGAACTACACTACCATAGAAAAGGAATTGATGGTAGTGGTGTTTGCATTAGAGAAGTTTAGGCACTATGTGCTTGGATATAAAGTGTTTGTGTACACAGATCATAGCACCATTTGATTTCTAATGAATAAACCAATAGTGAGCTCCCATGTCATATGGTGGCTCATGATTTTGCAAGAATTTGATCTCATGATGGTAGATCGAAAAGGTATGAAGAATGTGGTCGCAGATCACTTAATGTGACCACGATGGGATGACAAGGAGAAAGAGAGCCCCTTATCTGATCAATTCCCTAATCTCTTGTTGTAGAGGCTATTAGTGCATAAATGCCTGATGAACCAAAATGGTATGACACCATCCTCACTTATTTTCTTAAGCAAGAATTACCGAAAGGGCTAGACATTAGAAAGAAACAACAATTTCTTCACTGGGTCAAGCATTTCGTATTAATTAATGGAAACATTTATAAAGTCTATCCCGATGGCTTGGTACGTTGGTGTGTCCCTAATATAGATCAATTTCACATTCTCTAGGATGCTCAAAAAGACCCTTGTGGGGGTCATTATGCTGGGAGACACACGACCATAAACATCCTCATGGCAGGATAATATTGGCCAACAATATTCAAGGATGCACACTAATTTGTCTATGCTTGTGATCATTGCCAGAGGGATGATGGAATGATAGATCTAATGGAGGGGCCACAACAATGGATTTAACCTCTTAAGCCATTCAATATTTGGGGCATTGACTTTATGGGTCCCATTACACCTTTATCAAATGAAAAGGCATATATAATAATTGTACTTGACTATTACACCAAGTGGGTAGAAGCAGCATCCATCACCGACTGTACATCCACCACCACTACTTAGTTTGTATAAAAAAATATCATAAATAGGTTTGGTGTGCCTTGTGTGTTAATTTCTAATAATGGAACTCATTTTACAAGTGTTACTTTTTGAAAACTTATGTAGCACTTAGGGGTTGAGCATAAAATCACAACACCATATCACCCCCAAGCCAATGGTCAAGCTGAGGTCAATAATTGGAAGATTACAAAAATTCTAATGTGCACCATTAGAAAATACTGAAGGAATTGGAGCACAAATTAAATGATGCCCTTTGGACCTATCCCTCCACATGGAAGCTCCCCATAGGTTATTCTCTCTATGAGCTCGTGTACAGAAAACTACCAACACTACCCATCCAATCCGAGCTCCATACACTCCCTACAACCTATGACCTTGATCTAAATCTAAGTCTAGCATAGAAAGAACAATTAATGAACCTCAAATTGCTAGCTGAAAATTGGTTAATGGCCCTGTCATCCAAAAAAATGCATAAGGCATTCAACAAGAAACACCATGACCTCAAAATAAGAAAAGTCAAGTTTTAATTAGGAGATAAGGTTCTCTATTGGAATCCTGCACATGTACCCCAAGGAACCAAATTTCAAACATTGTGGGAAGGACCTTACATTATTGATGAGACTTTTCCATATGGGGCCATGATCATCTACAAACCTAACAACCCAAACAAGAAACAATTAGTCAACATCCAGCAAGTGAAACCTTACCATGAGCCCAAGCCAACCAACTCAACAGACACCTCAACAGATGGACAACCATACTCAATCTTTTGGATCTTCCCCTTCCAACTCAGTTGTGGGGGAGATTGCCACCCATACTAACACTTTTTGTAGCTCCTCAATCTTTTGACTTTTTTGTTTTACATTTTTTTTGTTTTACAAATTTTTGTTTTCATATTCTTTGTTTTACATATTTTTATTTATTTATAGGTTATTGATCTTTTCTAAGTTTTTGTTTTACACCATCATTAATATATTTGATATTTATTGCATAATATTTTACTTTAATTTATATATCTTCTTGTGTTTGATGTGTTTCTCTACTCTATCTGCTAATAAGGTGTCAGGTACAATGGTAATGTGCTACTTGATGGTGGCATGTTTCATTTGTAATTTGATTGTTGATGTTTGGTTTTTGACTTTGAATGTTGTTACTAATGATTGGGACATGGTTTCTTTTCATGTAATAGGTAATGATTCCACATCATCCACCCATCCACATACTCTATGGTTTTTCTTGTTTTGGAAATGTGTAGTTCCTTCTTCATTAATGCAACTTTAATAAATTTGTGACTTGTGTAGTTTCTGGAATTGGGAAGGAATCAAAGGTTTGGATAGGGTGTGGCTTCAAAGGGATGCAGTATTCTTCGTGCTTTTCTATTTTCCTATGTGCGGAAGTGTTCTTGTGAGCTTCTCACTATTCTACGTCATTCCATAATAGGAAGTCAAATAAGTCCTTGCATGGTGTGGTCCTCATACGAGAGAGAGAGAGAGAGAGAGAGAGAGAGATGAGGATTTGAGGCACATCCCTTGGACAAAATAAATGCAATAATGCATGGGTCATTACATGGTGTGGTTCTCTATTCAAAAAAAAATATGGGAATTAAAAGCACACCCCTTAGACCAAATAAAATGGCTACAAGCATTGGTTATAGGACTTATCTTGTCTCCTCTAACTAAGGCCCTTTCTCACTTCCTACTTTTTCTCCAATTTGGAATGATGGTTGTTCTGTGGGAGAATTCTTGTGTCTTAGTGGATGGACTAGCCTTAGAACATCGATGCAAAGTCACTGAAAGTGGTTGGTTTTGGTCTAGATTGAGGATGGATCCTATCAAGTCATTTAATCACAAACTCCATAAGGGACTTTATGTGATCATAATTAGGAATTCCATTCCATTCTCTCTATCATCCATCTATGCTTTTCATGCCTCACCTCATTGCTAGTTTCATGTTTTAATTTAATGTTTTGGTTTGATGTGTTGGGTTTTTCAATTAGTTACTTTTAGGCTTTTGTACTTAACTTTTCGTAATAATTAATCATCCATGGAGCCCATAGACTCCTTGGTTTGAAG
>MNCI01002209.1:0-57635 GCA_015680685.1 Gnetum montanum
CCTTAGGTGTTTCATAAGGCTTGTAGACACTTAGTCTGCAGAGTTTGACCGGATTGCATGTGTAACGCTCGTATTCGTATGGTTGAGTGTAGGGGTACCTCACCACTCATCAATAATTAAATAAACCACTGCCAAGTTGAAGTGAAAAACTAGCATCCATTACACTAACTTCAACATGAGAAACATTACTATCATCAACAAGCCAAAGCTCATACTTACTTACCTCTTCATGACTTCTCCCATCCATCTTTGGTTCAACTTGATCTTCAACATGTGGCTGTCCATCATCATCAAAGCTTGAAGGTTCAAGATCCCAAATAGGAGTTCCCAATTCCAATGGCTTATTTTCTTCAAAGAAGTCATCAAGAAGCTTTTCATCCCATTTTGGAGGTACCAACTCAAAAGATAAACTCTACTCCATAGATTTAACATCAAAATCATCAAACAAATCATCAAAGTAATCATTCTTCTACATACCTTGGCTAGAAGACTCACCTATCTCCCATGAGATAGCCTCAACTTAGCTTAGAATCTCCTTTCCCTTGCCACAAGGTATAGAACAATTACAAAACGTATGAGAATCATACCTTTTAGTGATGTTCTTGACCCTTCTTAAAGAAGTCCCTTAATCTTGGCAACTTCTTTGGCTTTGATCCTTCACCCTCCATGACTCATGAGGTAGGAACTCTCCTTGATTAGCAGCATACACCATCTTCGACCTTGAAGATCTATTGGTCCCTTTGATGAAGTCCTTGGTTTCCTTCCTTGAAACCTTGGAGTATTGAGCACTCCTTTGCTTAATAAGAGATACTTGAAAACTCATTTTCTCATTGATCTCTACTTCATCATATCTTTCTTCTTCCTCATTTCTTTGATTAACATTTACATTTCCCATAAAAATGCAAGGATTAATTTCTGTTGCATCTTCAATCACAAGAGGTTTACCTTCATTGGAGGATTCTTCCTTTTCTAAGATTTGGAGTTCCTTTCTCTGGGAAACCTTTAGCTTGTTATACTCCCATTGTTTGTGTCCCTTATCACCACAATTGAAGCATTAAAGGTTGAAGGAATAACCATTTCCTTAACCCTTTCCATAATTGGAGTAGTCTTTCTTGGAATTTTGGCCCTCCTTGAACTTCTCTTGCTTCTCATTGGTATCTTCCTTGATGTTTTCATTTTTCTTAACTTCATTCTCACTTTCAAAAGCTTTGGAGTTCTTGCCCTTAGAAGATTTAGGAGCTCTAGTGTAGCCTGGAAGTTTCTTTTTAGCCTTAAGAGCTAATTCAAAAGCCTCATCTAATGTTTGGGACTCATAGAAGCTTAGCTCTTGTTAATACTCCCTTTTAAGTCCTCCTTGAAAGTTGGATGCTTGTTCATAATCATCCTAATGAACTTTTGCAAGTTGGAAAGCCTTCCAAAAATCCATGTAGTAGTCCTTCACACTCTTATCACCTTGCCTTAGGTACTTCAATTTTTGGATGGCCTCTTGTCTATGATGAGTCTTCTCAAATTTTTGCTTGAGCATGAACTGCATTAAAGACCAATCTTTGACAGAAGTACAATTGTCCACCTTGTAAGAATGTCTTTCCTTCTCCCACCATACAAGTCCTATGCCTTCCAATTTGGTTTTAGCAAAAGATACCTTTTGATGATTTTCCACATCTTCAGGTTCAAAGTACTTGTTAATCATTTTTAGCTAAAAGAGGAAAGATTCAATTCCTTCCATGCCATTGAAGGATTTGACTTTAGCATGAGGCATCCTTGAAGCGTGTTTGAAAGCTTTTGCAAGAGTGATTTCAATTCCATCATCTTGCTTCCTTTGAGGCATAGAAGGAACTTCCTTTTTCCCTTTCTTAGGAAAAATGAAGCCTTAAGACTTCTTTTCAGCACTAGGAGCATGAAGAAAAACATCATCTTGAGCTTCTCCTTCTTCAAAGTAATCTTTAGAAGGAATATCATCTTCGAGGGATGGCATTGAGGAATATCTTGAAGAATGACTTGGTAAAGAATTACATGAGTTGTACCCTTGCTTGGATGCTTTTGGTGAAGTAGCATGTCCTTTGTTCTCTCCAAGCTTTTCAATTTTCTCAATAATGAGTTAAGAGCATTTCTCATGTCATCCACGTCTCTTGAAAAAGCTTGAACTATCTTCTTCTTTGGAGGCATGATGGAAATTAATCTAAAAGGCAATTTACACAAAATTCTACAAGGAAAGGTGAAATTTCCAAGATTTCTCAAAGAATGAGATAAGAAATTCTTAGATCTTAAGAGAAATAAGCATAAGATCTTCAACCCTAGCTATTACAAGCCAATGGGCATTCAATTTCACACTTTTCTTCCAATCTTTGAAAGATACGGCAAACTTAGGGATCAAAGGGAAATTTTCAAGCCCTTAGATGAGTAGAACAAGTAGTAAGAGAAAATTCATCCAAGCTTGAGAATTTGGAGTGCTTCTTTGTAATTGAGATGAGAATTATCTACTTGAATGCAATTATTTTCAATTCCAAGTTGCTCTGATACTAATCTGATGAGAAGATCCCATGGATTCCACAATGCAAGCTCTCTCAAAGCCATAAAATAGCAAATTTGAACAAGAAAAGGAAAATGAAAGCTTTATTCTTTCTCAAATGAAGAATTTACATATGAAAGGAAGCATAATTCCTAAGGATAGACAAAAGATTCAATCAAACTCTTACATAATCAATCAAAGAAAACACATACTTAGATGGATGATGATAAAGGCACATTGCCAAGACCCAATCTCTCTCTTCTCTTTTCTCAACTCACCTCTTTCTCCCTAAACTCTCACTTTCTTTCTTCTCTTTCTTCTCTCTCTCTCTCTTTTTCTTAATCAAATTGAAGGCCCAAGAGGTCTATTTATATCCTTCCCTTTATGTCTCTTCATCTTCCCTCCAGTTTACCACTCAATTTGATGTTCGTTATAATTTGTATTAGATGTCTAAAGGAAATAGTAGACGTCTATCTCGAGTTGTATAGATGTCAGAGTAGACATTCATAAATGAAGTTAGACATCTATTATGTAGCTTAGACATTCAACTGTCAAAGTAGACATCTATCTTGCTAGGGCCAAAATTAAAGATGTTCATTTTAAGGTCTAGAACCTTTAGATGCCTCCAAACAAGTCCCCATAGCCCCTAGAACCTCTTAGACTCATCAAAATAGCCCCAAAACACTTTTAAACATGCCAAGACTTTAGGGAAAGATCCCATCAATGGAGAGATGTTACATTGGTTTGTTTGATGTTTCCATCACTTAGGGTGTACCTATGTTTCACTTATTTGGATTTCAACACAATCACAATTTTCTCTCCCTTTTGGGATTTGAACACTAACCCTACCCCTCCTACTAATCTAATATATTTGCCTCATTGAAAAACATTAGCACTTTTAGGCTTACGCTAAACATAGGTCANATAGTAGAATTGAACTTGTGACCTGGGGTTACTAGGGCAAGACTCGTACCTCTAGGCTAACACCTCATTATTTAATAACTTAAAAGAATGACTTTTGAACAACTTCAACTAACCCAAGCAACTAGAACTCTAAATTAAATTCCATCTTTGCCATCAACTCCATTTCAACAAATATTTTGTCATAGCACACTAAAGAAACCCATTCCTAGTAGTTATTCCATAGAGAAAAATAAGATGCATCAAATGTAATCACAATGCATACTTGCCAACTTCTACATGTCTTACTCTTTGCCCATTGTGGATTCCTGCCATTCAATCAAATAAGATTAGTGTGTTTAATTATTGCAAAAATAAACCACTAATCTAATTATGCCATGAAAATAATTAGCAAAAATACACAATACTAACATGCCATGTCTAAGAGAGATGCATGTGTTTGTGTTTTGAGATTGATTTAGCTAGAACGTGGTAGTTAAAACTCTCGAAAGGAGGCTTGAACCTATGGGAGTGCCCTTGTTGGTATCCTAAGCTAGGAACTATTTCTTCTAGGCTTGGTAGATTTAGTTGGGTCATTGGTTGAGGGACACAACCAAAAGAAAATAAGTATCCTTGTTTAAGCTACCATGAACTGGCTCTTTGTAGCGTATCTTTTTGGTGCAAAGCCTGAGAAGTGCATTAGAAAAGTTTTGAACAAAAACCTATAAATTAAGCAACACAAGGTGTTACAACATTCTTGTGTATAGCTGCACCTCATCAATTAAGTTTTGATCCTCATCAAGCTCTCAAATTAAACATCATCACAGACGCATGATAGCAAATGTATTAAATGCAAGTTAAGATACATTGTGGATAGCAAATGTATTAAATGCAAGTTAAGATACATTGTGGATAGCAAATAAATCAGCGAAATACAAGGATATGCCCAAATGCTGCACCTACATACACGGTTGATACGGGCAAATTGCCTGCATCCTAGACCGGAATATGCGGTTTATCTTTTTAAAAAATTATATGAATTTCGTGTATTCAGTGTAAAATATATACAACTACATTTTGTTAAAATCTGAAATTCCAACATGGGCGAAGTAGGTCAACGACGAAGCAGAAACCAGCGGCAGTAGCATTCGGAGACTAAATAATAAAAATAAAAAGTCCACAAAGGAAAGCAAAATAAGCTTATCTTACCTTGTTCCATTCATTGATAGATGATATATAAATGTAGATTCCCATCCATCTTTCTTTCTTTCTTGCTTTCATTGGCAACTACCACAGCACATGATAGCAGCAACAGTGTAGCAAAGGCAAAGGCAAAAGAAAAGGGCAGTCGTTGCTTACTTATTGTATGCACTGAACCAATTCCGTTGTCGTCTTGTGATCTTTGCTTTCTTTTTCCGCTGGTCTGTGTTGTGCAGGGTCAAATCTCCTTTATCTCATTTCTTTCTATAATATATATAGATATAGATATATATGTATTTATCTGTGTGTGAAAGGCCCACCAAATATTTTGATCAAATACACCGCATTCATTCGCACGGTCCACCTACCCCACAACGGCAATTGGGCCCTGCTGATGCTAATACTAAGCGTAACAGAGCATACAGTAAATAAATAATAATAACAATAATAAAACAACAACAATCCAAGACAAATTTGCACTGCAACTCCAAAAATGACGCCACAACAAATGGGAATGAGTTGGAGTCAATGCGGCAGAGCTGATTTTAAAGTAACCAGGTTTTAATGGAGAGTTCCAGAAGCAGTAGCCATGGCCATAGTCATCCATTCATCCATTTGTTCATGATTCGTGATCCATCAATCATGATCTTTCACCGCCTTTTCCTTGTTTGTTTGTATGGGGGTTGCCTTGGATTCAAAGTCTTCGCTTCTCTCAACGTGAGATCATCATCATGTGCAAACTGACGATAATGCTGTCGCGTGGCTGACGCATCTCTTAGAAATGGAGAGATTGCAGATAGAGAGAGAGCGGATAGATACATAAATAGCTAGCCTCATCAATGCCTGTCGTTATTAATCTTTTCCAATCTCCACAATTTTCCATTACTGTCGTGACCTTCTTTCTTTCTCTGCTTTGATCGAGTACACATTTATTGTTATTGTTATTTCCAAATTGTTTGTTTGCAATTTTGCATTAGTCCTTGGAAATTGCGCATTGCTGACGCATTCATCGCTAATTCACATTGATGTGATCGATTCACATTTGCTCCTCCTTGATCTCATTTCATCTCTGTAAAAAATTGAGCGAATCCTCACCAGCAGAGCAAAGCAGCAGCAGCAATAGCAATTGCAATGAATCGGATCGTCCTCCTCCTGCTCTTTCATGGCAGCAGCAGCATGATGCTGCTGCAGCCATAACTGGTGCTGTGCGATGCCGCCTCTTCTTCTTTTGACCAAAATGCAGAACGATCCCCTGCTGCAGGCGTCTGCCTATTTCGGTGAGTTCCACTGATTCGCTGCCGATTTTGTGTGGAATTACGCTTTGATTTTTATGGATCGGAGAGCCCCTTTCTCTTTCTCTTCTGTCCTGATTTAGTAAAGTGGATCCGAGGAGGCAATTTTGAATTTTCACTCCTTAAATCCGTCTTTTGGCCCATACATAGCTTTCTAGCCATCGAGGTATGTGTTATTGTGGTACTGTTCTGGGTCTGTGAATCTCCGAGGCGTTGTTTTCGGTTTCATGGGGATCAAATCACTGTGTTATATGAAGTATTCAACTGATTTATGGAAAGCTTCAGCGTTTGATTCGTGAAGCTGTACCTGTTTGTGTGGCGTTGTGTTTTGTTACAAGATCGAAATTATTGGTATTTTTTATTTTTGTTGATAGTCCTTTCCTGCCAATATGTTATAGGATTTATTTATTTTCAATTTTTTGGCAGGGTTTGAGAGTCGTATTACGATCAAACTGAAGTTTTGGGCGTCTCTCCCTACCCACAGAGTCGCCATGTAGTTTTATCTGAAAGTAAAATTACCCAGTTTCTTGAATATTATTTAGAGGCGGATGCTTACTTACACTTGTTTCTTTGATAGCAAATTACTGCTACTCTTGATCTAGCCGGGTGTTTAGAAACTTCAATTGCATTTTTCCATATTTGTTTCACTGTCAAAAATGGATTCAATGGTGTTAGTCTCCTTCTTGATTGATGTAATGCTTTGTACTGTGACTTCGATAGTAAATTGTGAGTTGTAGTAGCTTTGCACTGCGTAGCTTCCACCATCTTAGACACTGCTTGGTTAGGAACAGAAATGAACACCCAGATACGTTGTTCTACATACGAAAAGTGAATACAGATTTTCCATTATAAAGTAAATTGAATTATTTAGGTGTCAGCTAGAGACATAGCAATGGCTGAATCTAAGAAGGTTTTTCATGCAATTGAGAATTTGTTAGCATATATGTGTTGCTTCGTTTTTAGTTGTAAACATTTAAATCCCATTAAAAACGACTATAGTTGTTTCTGAGTGGTATGGAGCAGTTACAATGATGATTGCTTTCTTAAGTGCATGGTTTAACTATTAAAAGAAAAAGTATCTATGATTATGAATAAACAGTAAAACTTTGGCCCCTGAAACAATATTTCATAAATTGGAATCCTTGTTCTGTCCTTCAAGGGCGCATGTATCTCGGATGCTGATGTAAATTGTACTTTCTTTCTTCAGGTACATGGATGATTTTTCTACATTACGTGATCTGTGAAATACATGCATATATGTGATTAGCATCTTCAGCTGCTTGAAGTGTACTGTTTTCTTTTACTGTGTCCTCATAGATAGTGCAGAGCCTTGGACTATGCCAAGGAATGGAAGCAGATGTGAAGGTTGACAACATGGTGAGAGTTTACATCATTCTTTCGTTCTGCAGCAAATGTCTTAAATTTGAAGAGATGGTAAATTATACATAACAATAACAATATTGTTTCATTTTGGTATGGATCTATCGAACCTGTTTCTTAAGTCTGAAGATGCCAGTCGTTCAACTCTGGCAACTTACAAAAAATCTGACCAAGAATCAAACCAGACTAATAATAAGGTATGGATTCTATACATGTTGTTTAGTTACTCTTATTTTTATTAAGTATTAAACAACCTTATATAATGTTTTAATTTTCTTCTATTATGTATTGTTAAAGTATGATTATTTTTTGTTGGCCTTTCTCGTACGCATAAGAGGCAATGTGTTTGTGAGTTATATAACTGGCAATTGTTTATGGAGCCTCAGCATATACTCTTGCATGTATTTGTCCATTAGCAATTATTACAATTTCAGGATCAGTGAGTTGTGATCTTGCAACTTTTGATGCTGTAATTCTTGTTATTTATTTTTGGAATTTTTTGTGATGATGCTTAAACCGTTTTTAAATATTTAATCTAATATTTTATGGTTCTAAAATTTTGCAAACAAATTGCTGTTTGATATATTGGGTGAAATTATTTATATTGAAAGAAGAGATTTGCAAGGAGATTTGGCAAAATTATAACTTTGAAATTCTTATTGGAATGAAAATGGATATGCAGTTTGTGGGATTAATGTTTGCATCATGTGTTTATGCTTGTACTCATGTTCTACAAGCATAAGCATGCTAATATATCAGTTTATAAGCATCTAGATGTCATGTATCTTGAATTGCCTGATGTTTTCTGGATTTTTTTCTGAATTATAAAAGTGTAATTAGAATATGAATTTAGGAGAAGAGAGTTGGGTTCAGATTTTGAACTACCATTGAGGCCCTTCACATATGCTTTTCTAAATTAATTACATAGGTTGGCACACTAATATGCAGAATAGTGCCATTGGCACCTTGCTAGCTGTTCTTATCAGAACAGTTTAAGTGTATTAGACATGACCTGCATTATGAAAGTGTTTTCAACAGCATTTTCTGAAATACTGACTGACAAGGCAGTAAATAGAGTGATAACTATATTAAAGCGTTATTTTCTCAACAGATGCTTGATTGCTTTTATTATATGCCAAGTATTCTCAAAGAGTAAAAGGTTGAACATTTTGTTTTGAAGTAATGCACTTAAAGAATTTATTGTGTAGGTGCTGAGGCGACTAGCTCAAAATCGTGAAGCAGCAAGGAAGAGTCGGTTACGAAAGAAGGTTAATTGCTTAGTTTTTAGTTGCGAAAATTCTAAGTTCCATTTGGTGATTTTTTCTGGTGATGTTTTAAACAACTTCCTGAAGAAAGGGTATCATGCCAGGCATATGTACAACAACTGGAAACTAGTCGAATGAAGTTGAAACAGATTGAACAAGAACTAGACAGGATTAAACAACAGGTTTTTAATGTTCCTTATGGTCATTCAGTTTTTTTAAAGGAAATTTTGAATTTGTAGTTCATCTATTATTGTCATCATTCTTATTCAATGCAGGGTTTATCTAGTATTGGTCATGTTGGGGACCATGTAAATGGAACAGGTATATTTATTTACCAAGCACACATGTAAAGCTTTATATTGGTTGCAAGTAATGTGCCTTTCCCAGCTCCTGAAATTGGAAAAGTTTATGCTTTTATTAATATTCCCTTGGTTGTGTTGATGTAACTCAGTTCTATGCTGTGAATTAGATTTTGAGAAAAAATTGATTTCATTATTTAAATTTGATGTGGTAATCTAACCTCTGTGGGATCCTAGCTTCCTGAGATGGTGCTAGAGTGATTTAGAGATATTCTAGAACAGCAGATAATAATTTATCATGTGTTAAATTGTGATTGCTCTTTTTTTTGGCTAAGTTAAGAGTCAATTGATTTTCATTGAACTTGATTGATTAATGTAATGATGTGACTAAGTTTTCAATGTATAGTTACAATACGAACAATTTAAAGTTTATCTGTATTTAAATTGATGACATGCGAATTCATAGTTAATATGCCAGAATGTTTCTAGTTTAAGCATTGTAGAATACTTGAAAATAAATTATGTTAAGGTAGTGCATTTATATGTTGTATGTTGTCTGATTATTAAGGTCCTAATCAAGTTAATGTTTGTAAAATTTTCCTGCTGTCTTTGCAATTTCATGGTTTATGGAATCCCTTGGCTGACTGTAGTTTCCTAACAATTTGTTTATGTTCAAGCCATGTTGAAATAGACTTGTAATCTTTGATATATGTTGTAGAAATTTCATGACGTTTTTCTAATCAACAATGAAAAGTAATATTACGTTCTTTCTCAAAGTTCAATGGTGGGATATTTATTTTACTGACTATGCTGTTATATATTCTTACCTCTGAATAGGGGCAGCTTTATTTGACATGGAATATGGACGATGGGTTGATGAACAAAATCGTCAAGTACGGGAGCTTCGGGCAGCCTTGCAAGCACATGTGTTGGACACTGAACTACGTTCGCTTGTGGATAATGGTGTTGCACATTATGATGAATTGTTTCGCATGAAAGGTGATGCTGCAAAGTCGGATGTTTTTCATCTTATGTCAGGCATGTGGAGAACTCCTGCAGAACGCTGTTTTATGTGGATGGGAGGTTTTCGCCCATCAGAACTTCTAAAGGTATTGTAAATTGTGCTATATGTCTGATATATAATTAGACTTGTATAGTTTTATATGTTATAGCCTACTTATCTCTCTAATGTGACTCGTATGAATGCAAAATTTGAAATTTCTATGATTCATCAAGTGTGAATAAATACATTTTAGTTTCCCCATCTCTGTATTGTTTCATTTTTTATGCTGGTAATAACAGCATAAAATGCAGCAGTCTCCCGATAGATTTTTTAATTATTTCTAGGTTACAAAAAATTGCAAGGTATTCCCTTGTATACAGGTTTTCCACAGTACAGTTCAAGTTACAATCATACCGGCTTTTCACAGTACAGTTCAAGTTACAATCACATTAAACTAATTTTTTTATTATCATTATCACGTTTCAAAACTGTGAATGTCTCAATATTTATATTTTATCAAAATTTATTATGGCTTCAGCCTGTAGCCCGTGATAAGTTCCCATGCTACTATCACTGACATTAGGAGTTGAAATATCTTCATGACAAGCTGGTGGGCATCCTGGCAAGGAATAATGATTGTTCTAGAAGAAGAGGATCTGATTTAACATTTAAATGTGGAATGATGAAGAGATGAAGTTTGACGAAATGATGTCATAATAATTGGACACATCATATCATTTTCGCAAAGTGCTCAAAGGCTTCTCTGCCATTCAGTCAATAGCATGTGACACCAAGGATAAAGTGGAAAGGGGTTTCCAGTTTTTTCCTTGCTTTGGTGTAATGTAGCTCACCAAGCTTAGAAAGTTCACCTACGTTATGCTGGATTTGTCTTTAGGTTAGTCTAAGTTTCTTTACCCTACTTACACAGTAAAACTAGGACATAACCCCTTTCTGTTCAATCTAAGGTTACTTAGGTGAAACATTTTATGAAACAGAAATTTATTGTATAAACACAAACTTTGAACTTACCATAATTTTGGTATTATAATTAGGTATAAGTATAACATTGTAAATGTAGTTGCAATCGCATAAATTCAGGGAAGACTTGTCAAGTTATCTTAACTTGGTTATATACATGCTCTCAGCCTATATAGATATCCGTGAATGATAGCTATGTCAGTTTTATAGGACTATGAGTGTTGAAATATATTCTTACATGTGTTTATTTTCCTGGAAATGTGATCTTTTAAAAGTTTCTTTTTAGCTTCATTAAGCTGATTTTGACAAATTTAAAAGTGTCACTTGTTGTGAAGAACTGCAATCAGTACCGATGCTATGATAGCAACCGTGTTTTCAGAATGAATAAAGCAAGATTGAAACATTTTCCAAGGGTTCAAATTTATTAGAAAATCACATTTGTTAGTTTAAACTTATAGCAAGTTGGTTTACCTATTTGTAGGGTTAAACTTGTACCAAGCTGGTATGCCAATGGGGTTGGATTTCATAGGGCTGAATCATGGCAGTGCTGTTTTACTGATATACTGTATGCATGGTAATATTTATAGGAAAAATCTTAACTGTTTAGAGTTTTGTAACTGGCATAAATTCTCCTGTAAAAGGGCATACAATTTTGTACGTCACTTTGAAAGTGAATTTTGAAAGTTACTCAAAGAATCGCTGCAAACCTCCCATTCATATTGTTGATTTTTTAATAGAGCTGAATTTTATCCTCTTTAGTAGTTTTACTTTCATTCTGAACCAAACTGTGGGCCTTCTACTTGGTTGTTTTAAGACTATTTAAAGATTAATTGAATGGTTTAGTAAAGCTTCAGAAGTGTTTTCATAATCTATCTGAATTGGGACGCTGAGAATCCCTGTCCTGTAAGATAAAGCAACCAGACACATTTGTCTTCTGTTTCTTCCAAAGGGCCTTATCCTTACCTAGGTAGTTGAACTTGGACCCAAGTAATGAACCCACAAGCGGAGCGAACTTAATTGGAATGCTTAAATGTGTTTAAAAATTAAAATTTCTTCCCTGCATAAGAAGTCTACCGTGTAATATGCTTTTCTAGAACTGGCGTGTATTCTCTCTAATAAGTTTGTATGGCTGAGATTAAACCCTTAATCACATAGAGGAATTTGAGGTCCTATCCAGGTTTAGTTCAAATTTTCATTTCAGGTCAATCAATGTTGTAATTTGACAGTGCTGTAAATTTGAGGAATCATATAGCTTTATATGTGGGGACCATAATTTGGAGTGATGGCAAGTTGCTTGTTACTTAAGTCAGAAGATGTGGGTTAAAGCCTGGGTGTAGCCACTCAGAGTTTAAGCTTTTGCTCATCCACTGACCCTCCTGGACGCTGTTTGGTGGACTAAGCATTGTTGCTCTGGCTGATGATCCTTTGATAGCTTTATATGTTTTCTTTATCACAATTTTGAAAGGAGAAAAATGTCATGAATTAAGATTCCAATTTTAGTCTTTCCAGTGTAAAGTATAGGGTGACATGGTAGGGCAATGTGAATGAATAGGCCAACATGGGATAAGTATCATCACCTGATGCGTGCACCTTTAGTAATTTTCAGCTTTTTATCGTATTCGATCAGGCACGGCTCCATGTTACCATCCTCGAATGCACTAGATTCCGTTTTACTATTTTATGGAATTTCATGTCCTCTACATAGGGTTTGTTTTACCCAAGTTTTGAAGCTCCCTCAGGAAGATCTACTATCTGGCGTTTAGTTCAAAAAAGGGACCCATTGTAGTTGACGATCTTCGCACCATCAATAAAGTAATCGTAATGTCATCATCAATTAAGCTAATTAACTTTTCTGTGTCGTCTTTGAAAGATTTAAGTTTTATGCTATCCATATTTTATAATCCAAAGGCATACCAGCTGAAGTTGAACATAGTGTCTTTTGGGTGTAGCCTTCCATTTCAAAATACGTTGGATTAGATTTGGATCTTCACTTAACATTTTCTCTTAGGGTAGTTATTATTAATTAATTGCTGTTTATTATAGACTATTAAATCACTAAATGAACATGTCTGTCATATTATTCAACTCCCAACTTTTTGAAAATGTTCAAGCATATTTGTTCTATAAAACTCAAAATAAAAGTACCGAGGATATCATGGTCAAGGTTTGCTGCAAAATCATGTATTTTCGTAAGGTACCACAAGCTAAAGAACTGATGGCAATGATATTTTTGCAGATTTTATCTCCACAGTTGGAGCCTCTAACAGAAAAGCAATCTTCAGCTGTCTCTAGCTTGAAATTGTCATCACAGCAAGCTGAAGATGCACTCTCTCAAGGCATGGAAGCCCTTCAGCAGTCACTTGCAGATGCCTTGACTGTTGGCAGCATTGGTTCACCGAATGTTGCTAATTATATGGGGCAGATGGCATCAGCAATGGGAAAACTCGGGATGCTTGAAAACCTTGTGCAACAGGTATTTTTTTTAAATACTTGTAGAAATTCTTCTTGATATTGAGCAATTCTCGGTCTGTCATCCTGTATTTTTTATGCAAGACAAATTTTGGCCTTGTAACCAGCGTCTGCGGTACCTAGAGGGCTCCCTTTCTATCTTATTTTCACTTTTAAAAGCATGCCATTTAAAGAATGAACCTGAAGTATATATATTAAGAAAGTTGTTTTCAGATGGTCATATCTATTATTGTTTTCACAACTTTACCTTCTTCTTGGCCTTTCTGAATGCAAAGTCTTGGCATGCTAGAAACTAGTTAGGAACCTGTAGAAATGAACCATCACCTCGAATGTTCAAGTATATTCTTTGCTTATAGGAAATATTGAACTATGCAATACCCTTCAGTTCCATGGATATGCATGGTTTTTCTTTTGTTATATATTTGAGGGTTGCATACTTGCAGTAGTTTTCTTCTTCTTTTTCCTTTATTGCATTTGGGAGTATAAACCTTTTTGTGGTGCTTAGAGACATATGCTTTACCAAAATAAACTCTTTACATTCAAGAAACATGCAAGTGATTTTTTTAGTCTTTTCTTTTATTTTTTGGCTGTGTGTGGAGGTTCCATCATTATTTCCTTGTTTCTGTATTTTCATTTAGTTGTGGCCATTGTTTAAATGCTCTGACACTGGGATCAATTTTGCTTTGTCCAAGGCTGATAATCTACGGCAACAGGCCTTGCAGCAAATGCAACGTATTCTTACTACCCGTCAAGCAGCGAGAGGTCTTCTTGCAATGGGAGAATACTTCAATAGATTACGAGCACTCAGCTCTTTGTGGGCTGCTCGACCTCGTGAGTGATATGTTTCATCATCGTCATTATCAGCAGCAGCATCATCACTTTTACACAGATAGCTGTTATTCTTCGGAAAGTGGCATCAATTTTTCATGAAGTCAGATTGACAAGCAACTTATTTATTAATTCAACAAGGACAGATTTTCCACGCAGCAACCAATATCGGGCAATTTTGTCATGGTATGTAGAGCCAAGCTGAAATCTCATCCAAGTCTGCGGGATCTATGTAGCGGGACACTATGGAGAAGGAAAAGTTGTACCGTCTGAAAAAAGTTGCACAACAGCTAACATTGTTTTTCATTTACATTTGGGATTAAAGAAATATTCTCCATTACCTTGCAGTTTATTGTATATGTTGATCAAATCATCCTAAAGTAAACATGACAAATCAGTATTTAAGGAATACTTGCATCCTTTGAGATAGCATAAAACTACTTTTAGTGGAATTTAATGGAACTGAGCGAAAGAAATTCAATCTATAGTACGTTTGACAACATAAAATTCTTGACACAGGAAATATCGTCAACCAAGCGTAACGACTCTTACCAAAATCATCTTCAAAGGATATTCTAGTTAAATGGTTCATATAAGTGTACAGACCCTTAACGAGGTAATAGAAGCTTTTCGGTTAATGATAATTGTTCATAAATGGAGGAAAAGAAGCATTCTCAGGCTTTTCTTCAGACTTTCCTGAAGTAGTTCAGTGCATTACATGTGCACTATTGGTAAGTAATTGTAGGCACCCTTGGATTATATGTCTGCTTAAAGGTTGCACTGACTCTTAACTTAACAAATGCATGATAGACTATAGACTATTAACTGCATAGTGTGGTGTCATGCTATGGTCCTAGCTTGTTTTAATTCACAAGCCAATGAACTACGATTGTCATTTTTGATGTCTATATTTATATTTATTTTAAAATTTAAAATCTTAATGAGGTGGATCATTTGGTTATCTTATTGCTTGATAAGTATATATCTTATTGCCCAAAAGGTATTGCACAGAAGATGGTGCGACTTTGAGTTACACTTCAGCTACTTTTATGTTTTTATTTCTTATTTATTTAAGTATATATGATTGAAAAAGTTTTGAGTTCCCTCACCAGCCCGGTCACGTGTAAGGTTTAAAGTGGCAACTAATGTAGCTTAGTTGGCAACTAGATTTATTAAACAAAAGTTTGCCCACTAAATTCGAACACATGGATTGGAGTCTTACCACTAGGTTAACACTATAAAAGTTTTACTGCATGAATTGATATACTTGAAGCTTACTTGAAGCTTTCAGCTTGCATACATAAAAGCAAATCAAATATTTTTATTATGTTTTCATAAATGATCTCAAGATTCATCTTGGATGCTATGTTAAATTTTCATCTTGCGAGGATCTTCTAGGATGCTTTGGAAATAGATACTAGACCATGAAGGTATTTTTATGAGAAAATTATTGTTTTTGATTGTTGCTTTCTTTTGTTTTTAGAGAAGGGTTTCTTTTGCTTACAAGAAATTCTTAGAAGTGAAAACTTGTGAAGGTGCTTCTGAGTAAAGACAAGACAAGGTCATTTTCCTATCATAATGGAGAGGTTTTCTTAGAATGAATACTTGAAAAGATATCTCAAAATTGTTGGTATTTTTCTTGAAACTCTCTCTTCGTTGATCTAATGCACTTCGAATTTTTAAAATATTATTATCAAATTTTTTGGTGTTTGATATGCTTCCCACCCCCAATCTCCCCATCCCCCCTCCCTTTGTTGATTTGATGTACTCTAAGTGTTTTTAAATATTATTATTCATTTTTTGGGATCCAACATGGCCTGACATCCTTATTGGAGGAGATCCTAATCAACATATGGGAGTGATTATAATGATTTTCTAATAGTGCATGGTGGGCATGACTTTGGGGAGAGATGAGATGGGGAGTCTATTCTTGAGTTGAGTTTGTAGCTTATGATCTTGTAATAGCTAATACTTATGTAATACCACCTAATTGAAATCATGATAAATCAATGTATGATGTGGGTTTTCCATGCAAGTTGCAACACAAGTTGAAACTAAGTCTATAGAACTTGCGATGCACCAAAGATGTCAAACCCTATGTTGTTGCAACTTAGATTTGAAATGTGTGAACTTGGAGGGAGAAAACAAACCCAAAAAGCAAGGTAGAAGACCAAAAGCTCAAACATTAAGATTAACATAGTCAAATTAAGAAACAAATTAAATAATTACTAGTCAACATGAAAATGGAATAAAATTCAAAATAGAAATAGATTAGAGCATACCAAATACAGATCTAATAGTCAATGAATCCAAAAATATCTCCAAATAGATACCTTAATAGTTTGAATCCAAATACATCATGCATGTGCAAAAATCCTAAGAAATTTGAACTTGAAATGAAAACTATTGTAATAAATTTCCCTACTTGAGATTTAAGGTGCTCCAAGACCCTTGTATGGTTGAGATCTTCCTACTAAGGTTTTTATCTTAGACCTATTAAGGGTTGCATAGGCTTGGTTGAGGCAATAGGATGAATTTTAACAGAAGGAAAGCCAAGTATTTATAATGGGTAGCTAAAACTAAAAATCGCATGTTGCTTCTTTCTAAAATTAAAACATTACCAAAATATTCTATTTTCAATATAACTCAGCATTAACCACTAGAATCAAACCCATGACTTGGAGCTTTTTGTTTTGATAAAATAAAATGAAAGATATTTGGGTTATAAGCTTTACTATGTCTTAGGTTCAAACCCCAATTATACTACCCTAAAGATATATTTCTATTTCTATCACTCTAATGCAAGTATAAAAATATTAATTAATTGTGCATAAAGGCAAATAACCAAGCATAATCTTACACATCACTAGTTAATGTAGATTCGCATATGCCATGATCCATCCACATATGCACATATGCTTTATGAAAACATAATATAATATAATATAATTCAACCTTGAGAAATTATAATAATTCATGAATCATGATTTGTCAGGTGCTGATATCGGACCCTTGTTATCGAACTTGATATCAGTTACAAGATATCAGCTCTGATGAGTCTCGATATCGGGTACTCGATATTGTAGCCTAGCTAGCGATATTGGATATGCGATATTGTGGTTCCCATGTGAGCCTATAAATACACAATGGGGTGCATGGAAAAGTAATAGGAAGTTAGTATTAGAGTAGGATCTTTTTGTCAGTTTTTCCTCTCAACCCTTTCCCCAGTGCATGCCCGCAGTGTGATGATTGTAATTGTATGGAACCTTTATTCGAGTGTGACATACTTGGACACGTACATGATCGGCAATAAAGATCGAGATTACTTCATCATTGTAGCATTCACTTAATTTTAATTGTTATTTATTACTTTCCTAATTAATATTTCTCTACCCTCATCTCCTATCCTTGTTAGTAAACGTCGAATGAGAACGACTTAATCACGAGCATTAAGTGTGACTACTTGGTATCCTAGTAGCGTACCTAGGACATGCACTTGGTAATCCTAGTGGTAGTACATGAGGTCCAAGATGTGTATGGATGATTAAGGGATGGATGCTCATCGCACTTAGGCTAGCTTAGACTCTCTTCATCCTTTCTCTCTTAGTTAAAACCAAGTTACTTTCCATTGCCTCTAGGAGTAGCACTAGTCTAGGACCACATCATACACCTCACTCTAGACTAAACCATACATGACAAAGCAAATACTAGTCCAGGTGGGAAGACAGTGAACTGCTATCAATGAGTAACTATCTAGATACCACAACTAGCTCGTTTGCGGAGTTTGACCAGATCGTGCGTGAACGCTCGTATTCGTATGGTTGAGCGTAGGAGTACCTTGTCACTCATCATTGGCGCCGTTGCCGAGGACGGTGCTAGTTATTTAGATTAGTTACATCATTCAAGATCACTGTAACAAAGCCTTGACGATATACCTTTTAGAAAGAAAGTAATTGCAAATAAGTCACACACAAATTCACAACAATGTCTCTCTCACAAGACTATAATAATGCAACTATTAAGGCAATTCATTGGAGAACCAATGAATTATATGATTGATGGGACACGATATCGCATCCCCCATGATATTGCGTCTTCCCCCATGATATCGCGTACGCGATATCGCAGTGTGTCATCAAATCTATAAATAAGAGGCGGCTCTCCCTTGTTTCCAAGTTTAGGCCTAAACTGTAGCAAAACTCTGGCAGTTTTACTTCTCCAGTCCTCAGCAAATATCATACACGAAACAGTCCTGGGCTCCTACTCTATTTCGTAGATGATATTGCCCACAGTAGGAGCTCCAAAGTGAATGGATCTTTATTCGAGCAAATATTGTACTTGAACACAAGTTTGTGTACGGAAATAAAGACGAAATTCTTGGATAAACCTTGCAGTGCATGGACTAGGCTAAATAGGACTTGATTTATTGTTATTTATTGTTCATCCTTTAAATGCTTTATTAGTTAGTTAAATCTCTCTCAACCCTTCTCCCATAGTTAAGTGCATTCAGTACGATTGCTTCGAGCACGTGCGTTACGCTTGGTGATCCCAGTAACGAATAGCGTTTGGTAACCAAGGTTGCATTGGTTTAGGGTGTGAACGGTAAGTGGGAATGGATGCTGATGCTAGGTTAATTAAGGCTTAGTTAGTTAGTTAAAGTTAGTTAATTAGTCTCTTCACCCTTTACCTCATTAGCATAGGCGATAAAATATAAAAGAGATAAAAATCACATACCTCATACTTACTTAACCATACAACCATGACAAATACAAGTAAGTCTGGGAAGACAACGAACGATTAACCTTAAGTGTTCCATGAGGCGTGTAGGCACTTAGTTTGCGGAGTTCGACTGGATTGCGTGTGTAACACTCGTATTCGTATGGTTGAGTGTGTAACACTCGTATTCGTATGGTTGAGTGTAGGGGTACCTCGCCACTCATCATTGGCGCCGTTGCTGGGGACTATGTTATTTGTGCGCTAAGTAGAACATAGGAAATTATCCACATCGTTGAGAGCTTAAACGAACCCTTAGGGTTAATTAAACAAAAAATTATATAACGGTTAATCAGCACACCGAGTAAGACATAATGTCTTCTTCTTCGAACAAGAGCACTTCACCACCTAGGGATCATACACGAAACAGTCGGCAGTCCAACATGCATAACTGAGAACCACCAGTTCCTTAACAGCATCGAGTGGTATATATTCATCCCGATGAGTATATACCTGATTTTACCTTTATCCTTCATTAGGATGGACAACTACGTTGGAGAGACTTGCAAGGTAACATAGTGTTACCTCCAGATTGGGCAGTCCCTAACATGCTTCTTCGTGCTCTTGCATAGATAGGCATGACACAGCTATACGTTGAATATGTTGTAGGTGATTTCGACACAAGGGATTATCATCCCACAGAAGTGCAACGTCAACGGGACTTGCGGTAGGAGAGCCACCATACATTGTTGAAGGGCAAAGGGGTCCTGCACATCCTAAGTGAAATTGGAGATGGTGAACCAATTATAACAGGTTCTCCATCAAATGATGTTCCCCCTCCTAACAATAGTGAGGAGGTGGGGTATCAGAACCTACGCTCCACGATACACAATCCTGGTTCTGATCCCCATGAACACCAAGTGTTCACGGAAGGAACAAAAACACATGACAAGGAAGGGCATTTGGATCGTCATCACGATCGGGGAAGTAATCACCAAAGAGAAGGTAGGAGACATCGCCATGGTGATGGCTCTCCTTCTTCTTCCCCTTCATCACATCATTCACCCTCTCCTTCCACATCAGGATGCAATCACAAAGAGCACAACGGTGAGGATAAGGGTAAGCAAAATGAGAGATCTTGATGAGAGAATCGAGAGCGAGGATGAGGGCATTTGAGAGAATCAAGGCATGAAAGAAGGGAAAGTAGGGAACCATGTAGGCATCATAGACATCATGAGAGAGATGATCATGACGAACCCCTAATTGCCACCTGAAGTATGTTAGATATTACAAAGGCTGTGAGGATAACTACAAGGCATCAAAAGGACAGTCAGATCAAGAGATTAGACATGAATAACATCCCACGATTTGAGGAGGGATACAATGCTGATCCGCAAAATCACTTATAGGCATTCCACGATGCCTGCGCCTTGCAAAATATTGAGAATGAGTGGCAGAAGTTAAAGTTGTTTCCTAGTACACTCATAAAAGAAGCAGAGGGTTGGTACCGATCCTTAGAGCGGGAAACCATTAGGAGGTGGAGTACGATGTTAGAACTCTTCAACGATAAATACCAAATGTGCTCCAAAGTGTTCAACTTGTGTAAGCAAATCCAAGGATGGAAGCAAGGTACTCATGAACCCTTGGATGCTGCCATGGGTTGATATTATGCATTGCTACATCATTGCCCGGGCCATGGTTACGCACAACGGGATCAACTACGCCACCTCCTAGATGGGCTAAGACACGAAACTAGGAGAACCCTTGGGACATATGCCCAAGGGAGATTATCTGAACTTAGATCCCATGAAATTCATCAATTGTTGGAGTAAGTAGCTAAAGAAGAAGGGGAGCTACGAAAAAGAGAAAGCACGGAAGAATATAACCACGATCCTTCCCTCCAAAAGAGGAAAGTGAGATTCTATGATGAAGAGGATGAGTCACCACTCGAAGAGTTGGTGAATAGAAAAACCTTGCTGCTTCAAAAGCTAACAATGGAAGTATCGGCTAAGGTAGATGAAATGTGGGACTCCTTAGATAGTAGATTCGAAACTGTCTTGAAAATCGTAGAGGAGTCTAAGGAGGAACAAAGTAGTGACCCTGATAAGAAAAAGTGGAGAGATTCAGGCCATGCACGTGACAAGGGTAAGGGAAAAATGACTATCGCTGATGAGGTTGTGGATTCTAATATAGACAATGACGATGGATGTGAGATCTACCAATATGACCATCCTAAGGGATGTTGCCCAATAATCTCACATCTACAAGAGTCTGGGGTGTATGCACTTAACCCAAGACTTAACAGACGGTAAGCACCCCGTCGGTTACTTTATTCCAAGGTAACTCGAGGAAATTCCACCAACCGTTAACGTATTATCCAAGTGCAACTCTACCACAACCTATTGGGCAACACTAGTAGTGGAAACACCCACAGTCATGGGGGATGCCACTGCCTAGACAATAATACCCCCTACCGGCAACCAGACCTATATGGCTACTACGTGCAGCAGCCGGTTTATCCAAGTGACTCTATGGGTCACGCAACCCCACAACGTCACTACCAAGTTCAGGAGTATTTTATGACTCCTTCTCCTACGGAAAACATACCACATGCATACCATCCTCCGAATCCATCCTCCTCTCTTACGCCGGTAGTTCCACTACCACCTGCTCCAACAATGCAAGGCGAACTCCCCGCTCAACCACAGCAACGTAATGCTACAAGAGCTGTAAACCTTCGACCTGTTGCTGGTTCTGACAACCAAAAGAAGAGAAGACCTTTCTTCAAAACCAGAAGCCCAAACAAGCTCTCACAACCACAAGCGGTTGATTCTATGACCGCTCCTCCAACAATTAAGGCTTCGAAGCTCCCTTCAAACCAACAACAGAGCTCAACACATACGGTTATGTTAACACATACTGTTACCAACTGGATCAAGGTGGGCCACCTTCCTAGGAAACTCTCTGATCCTGGAAGTCCCTTAATCTACCTCCAAGTTGTTGGGAACAAACCACGTAAGACTCTTCTTAACTCAGGTTCCAGAGTCAACTTAATCTCACCAGAAATGTATAAAGCCTGGAACCTGCCTCCACTTAAGAAGAGCAATATTCAACTAGAGCTAGCTAGCCAGTCCATCACCATGCCCTTAGGATTGGTGGAGGATATCATTACCACTGTGTGTGGTTGGTCATACCCGATCGATTTCCTGGTGATAGAAGTCAACAGTAACAAAGGGGACTTCCCAATTATAATGGGAAGGGCATGGCTAAGTACAATAGATGCATGCCTAGGAATCCATGATCTTTCCTTGGAAATATCTAAGGTAAAAATTTATGGAAAGATCGAGAAGAAGAAAGTTCCATGCATCACATACAGTGACTCAGAGGGTGATGACATGGAGGAATGCTCAGCATCTCCTGCATGCAACTCGTGTGCCTAAGAAAATCAAATACAAAGGTGCCTGTATGTAGCAACCACTCAACAAGAGAACACCCAGTGGTTGATAGCTGATCAAGAGAGTAGCTCACCAACATGCATGGAACGATCTGGGGGAACAACCTGTACCCACAACGAAGGCATAGATACATTGGAGTATGAGCATCACCAACTTTCACCCCTTAACCTGAAAACATCAATCGAGAGAAGTTGGACACTTCTAAGAAATTCAAATAGGCATTCATTATTTCAGATATCTCCCTTTCCATTCAGTCATGGGGGAGATGGCCACCTATGCTAATCATTCAGGGCCCTTAGTTCTTTTAAGTTTTTGTTTTACACATTTTTGTTTTGCACATTTTTTTTTACAAATTTCTTTAACTTTTCTTGTTTTTATTTTACAACATCATTCATACTTTTTCATTTCTTGTGTGTGTTATCCATTTTGTAAGTTTTTCACCCAATAAGTGTTCTTAATGATGGTATGAACTGTGTTTCTATTGATTGCTAATGTTTGGCTTTTACCTTTAAGATTATGATGTTGATACTAAGGTATGGTTATTTTGATATAGTAGACAATGAGTTCACTTCATTCATACATCCATAAATTTCTATGGTCTCTCTCGGTTTGGAAATGTACAGTCCCTTTCTAAATAAGAATTATCAACAAATCAATGACTGGGCATTTCTCAAACTAAGGAAAAACTCAAGGATTAAAAAGGGTGTGGCTTCAAGGAAACTTGATGCATTTTTGTTGGCCATTCTCTTGGGTGCTTGGATGTTTCCTTCTTTATTTTTCTTACCGTTTCAACGTTACTTAATTATCGAGAAGCTAAGCTAATAAAATTAATAAGTCTTTGCATGGTGTGGTTCTCATGTATAAACACATAAGACAAAAAAAAAGTGAGAATTCAAAGCACACCCCTTAGACAAAATAATCCCTTGGGCTACAAGAACTGGTTATGGAACTCAAAATAAAAAATGTTCCCTCTAACTAAGGCCTTTCCTCACTTCCTATCTCCTCTTTCACTTCGTCGGAATGTTTGTGACTCTTTGGCAGAAACATTCTTGTTACTTCAAGTGGATGGTTTGGCCGAATGCATTAATATGAAGTCACTGGATGTGGTTTGTTTGAGGCTGAACTTGGAATGGGATCTACTAAGTCACATTAATCATTAACTACACAAGGGGATATACACCACCTTGTTCTTGGGATTCCATTCTATTCTCTTCTCTCCATCCTTCTCTCCATTGTTCACCTCATTGCTGGTTGTATCATTAGTGTATATTTTGATTCACGTATTGTTTTCTTTTTTGGTAAATTCTTGTGGTTAAGACTTTAACTCTTGTTCCAAATGACATTCCCAGAGCCTATGGACTCTTTGAATGTGGGTTTGTCAGGGCATTAAGGGCATGAGCCTGCTTTGGGGAGGACCCACTGACATTCCTATTTGGTGCACCAGTTAAATTCTTTCCCTTGAACATTTGTGTAATCAACTTTGTTTGTTCATTTCCATTTTGACATCCATTTCATCGACGTTATAGTTGTCTCTTTTTCTCCATTTTTCTTGTTCTTTTTCTTTCTCCATTCTATCACTACCGAAGGTTCGCGATTAGTCATGGGGGTACGGACCCAATTTTTTTCAATTTTCTCCTAACCCCTACAGCTTCAATGTTCACCATGAATATATCTCTAGACCCGTATTAGCCATACCACAACTCAGCCAATGGACCTTTCACCGAAGCAACGTATCCACTGCATTGTGATTCATTTACCCTTGCTTATAAAAGACTGTGTTGTGTGTGCAAATGGCAATCATGCAACAACGGATTGGATCTGGAGGAAACACATGGAATGGATCGGTGCTGAAGCAACTATGCAAGGAACGAGATGGATGGTGCGCTTACAGATAGATAACGAAAGGTGCAACCTTGGCGTTGGTAGTAGCAGACTTCTTCTCTCTTCTCTCTTCTCTCTCAGCTACCAAATAAGGCCTGATGTCCAATGTATAAGGTGTTCACTCTTGTTGTCATGAACACCAATTTTGTCATGTTTTGTAATGATGATCTGTTCACATGTCATCCCATTCACCATTAGTTCCATTCAAGTCAATAATCCCATACCTTCCCAATATTTTGTAAGGAACTCGAGGATGAGTTTTTATTCAGTCATGGGGGTATGATGGAATGCGATATCGCATGGGCAATGATATCGCATACGCGATATCGCATCCGCCACGATATCGCATCCCCCGCGATATTGCGTACATGATATTGCGTCTTCCCTTGCGATATTGCATACGTGATATCGCAGTGCACCATCCAATTTATAAATAAGAGGCAGCTCTCCCTTGTTTCCAAGTTTAGGCCTAAACCGTAGTGAAACTATAAAGAAAAGGAAAAAAACAAGAAATGAAAACATATTAAGAATAGGAAAATTTTGAAACAAATAAGAAAATGATAAAAACATGTAAAATAAAAAGGTGAAAAAATGTATTAGTTCTTAAACCAGGATGGAGCATCTGCCCCATGACTAAACTTATGACCACACATTTCGAAGATGGAGCACATAATCCCCTAGTTATACAACACTAGTTTCCCATCCACTGTTATTGCTTTAATTATTTATGTGGTACCATATTTAATGTTTATGATAGTCTTGTTTGGATCATTCAAAGATGATTCTTCAACTAGAATTAAAGGTAATTTTGTTTTAGGGGGTATAAATATGTTTGCTTCTTCTTCTTGATTTTCTATTCTAATTCCTAGGTCTTTGTGTTTAATATCCTTTTTTGTTGTATAATCAAAGTGTAAGATATTTGTGTTTAATTCCTCTGTTTGGTCTATTTTCTTAAGTCTAGAACTAATAAGTTGATTAGTTGCCTTCATGCATCTTTGAAACAATTTTATATTGTCATTTTCAAGCCACTAGGTGTCTTTTGGTTTAGTGGCTACTGCATAAATTGGTTTTTTCTCTCACACTTATTTCTAAACTTTATGGTGGATTGGTATAGGGGTTTGAAACACCTTAAAAAATGCGAGGTCATTCTAGCTTCACCAGACCTTGCAATTCGTGCAAGCACTATAGTAGTTCATCAGGAGGAGAATGCTTTGAGTCCAGGCTGGCCAATTCAGCAAATTTTCTACTTTAGGTGTAAACAAGCTCTATGGCTCATCCTGCCTGTCCACCTAAGTAGCCCGCCCGATCAACAGCCTACTCAGAAATGGTGCGAAGTTGACAACAACATTCTGGGTGCACCAAGAATAGTTCGACAGGTTTTCTAAGTCATGGAGTCTACTACGCTACGCTATGCCTCACCATGTAGCCTAGCAAGCTTCGGAAGACAGTTGCAAAACGAAGTGCTACGTTACGCTATGCCACATGACGTAGCGTAGCATGTTAATAGCTTCACCAACAGTTCCCCATGCTCAATTTCAAATCTTTCACCAATGTCCTTGTTTGCCAGGAAGCGGTGGACCATGTTTGCTGCTACGCTACACTAAGCTACAAGGCACAGTGAGGTGTAGCAATCCTGCGGAAGAGACAAAAGGCCGTTCAAAGGGCGGAAACAGCAAAGTTCACGAGGCATGCATCACAGGAAGCAAAGTTGACAAAATCAACAAAGCTTTCGTAACTAAGGCCAGTTGCTACGCTACACTACGCTACATAGTGTAGCATAGCATAGCAAGCATGCATCGCACATGAAGCAGAACGAATGACAAGATGCTACACCAAGCATGCTACGCTACAAACCACAGCAAGACATGTGGGTGGTTGTGCGACATCAATGTACTTCACCTAATTAGACCATTGGCACACGTCTCCAGACGCTGACAGCACAATTACGGCATGGTAGGTTTACAATTATAGCATAGCAGGTTCGCATTACAATGGTCTTGTAGGTCCAACGGTCATATACGACATGTGTGACACCAGCAGGTCAACATGCGTCCTTTGGCCCTATAAATAACCTGAGAAACAACATTTAAGGTAGTTCAAAAATTTTGAACGAAACGGCTTCAAAGGGTTCGGAATTTTTCGGTAAACAACATTCAAAAGAGGTCCAATCTCCAGTTTGGTTGGCACTCTTTCGCTAAGTCTCCTACTCTTTCCTCTAGTACTCAAGCTCTCTCCCTGGCACGTTGCAACAATATTGTAAGCTTTCTGTTTGACACTGCAAATAGTTAGCGAGTTTAACTGATATTTTGTTCTATACCTTTTCTACCACCTTGGTAGAATCCCTCTATTGTCAGTGTCCAAGGCCATCCCCAAGCGCACCACCTGTTTTGTTCTTTATATGCCCTGGTTACTCTTGGGATCTCTGCACTTCATCACGCTGTGCAACCGACTGTATCCATCTTGATAGGGCAAGTCTATAGCTTCGAAGTGGTGCATGTTTCTAACTACACTTTACTTTATTTCTTTCCTGTTATCTCATTTCCATTATTTTTTCTATTTTATTCAATTTTAAGCATTACTTCACATTGTTGTCACATTTTTTGCTTTATTTACTTTCAAGCATTATTTCTCATTTCCATTCCATCTCAAAAGTACATGTAGCAAAAGGCTATATAGACACCGACATAAGTCCCTATCTGATCGACTAGATTGTTCAGGGCACCTCGTATCCGCACACACCCAACACAGCCATCCTATAGGTACGAGGTCGAACCTGTCGTGCCCGCTAACCCCTCGGTGTTTTCTAACCACTGACATTTTCGATCGATACAGTTTTCTGGCACTAGAAGAAGGTCCTTTTGGTGCCTTTTCCATGTGTCACAGTAGTTCTGTGAGCCTTCTATACCCTGATATACATAATCGTAAACACGACACCCTCCTGTGGTTGTTTATGCTTTGTGTGGTACAGATCGGTCGCCTCGACGGTTCCTCAGGAGCCCTACAAAACACAAGGCCTCCGATCACCGGCTAACTAGCTCTTTTACGGTTGTCTCATATGTGTTCTATACCCCATCTCGTGTGGTACAGACCGGTCGCTTCGATGGTCCCTCGGGGATCCTACGAGACACAAAGCCTTTTTTGATCGCTAGTTAGCTTGCCCATCTTATGATTGTCTTACATGCGTTTTGTACCCCATTTTGTGTGGTATAGACTGGTTGCTTCGACGGTCCTTCAGGGATCCTGCAAGACACAAAGCCTTCTTGTTAGCTTGCTTGTCTTGCGGTAGTCTCGTAAGCCTTTTACACCTCGATAGGCATTAGCGTAGACTTGACACCCATCTATGATTTTTTACACATCGTGTGGTGTAGATCGATCGCCTCGACGGTTCCTCGGGAGCCCTACGAGACATAAAGCCTCCGACAGCCAGTTAACTTGCCTTCCCTTTTTACAGTAGTCTTGCACGTGCTCTACACCTTAGCTCACACAGACGTAAATGTGACACCCTATTGTGGTTGTTTGCGCCTTGTGTGGTGCAGGTTGTTCGCCCTGATGGTTCCTCCAAAATCCGACAAGACGTAAAGATTCTTTTTCACTATTTCTTCTGATTTTCCTGTTCATTTGCACTCTTTGGCATAGCTTTTGCGCTTTCCTTTTGCATAACTACATGCTTAACAATGGCTTTTTCAACTACCACTACCAATGCCTTCAACGTGGAAGCCCCCTTCAACGTTGAAGTTCCCGTCATGGTTCAAGGTACTAGTGGTGCCAAACAACCACTGAATTCGACGTTGGAAGCACGTCGATCTCTCAAAATCCAAAACTGAGGACCTAAGGGATTAGCCCAACAACACGAGCATTACAGTTTCCTTTGTGCAAAGGTGTAAGCTAATCTGCCCTTGGATTTACACGAACTCAAAGAAAAACGTAGCTTCAAGTTCACTTACTGCGACGGGAAGGAATTTGTTCCTACTTCAGACATTTCGTTACCTCTAACACAAGCGTATCAAAGGCTGCTGGATCAATTAATCCAGTTGGCTAGGCTTAGGAAGCAACAAGACACCGCGTCCAACCAGGATGATGCATTTCAAGATGGATAGAAGGAACTCGATGCCCAATTTAACGAGGGAGGTCAAGCCAACCCCGTTCCTGTCCCGCCTACCCATTCCTTCTAGGCCAACGTGATGTCTGTTACTGCTTCTTTTTCCATCATGCATATGCGTCAACAGCCTACAACCGCAACTGCAATGGGTATCCATGCCACATTCTAGGAGTATCATCGCCCTTGTACCCCTGTTGCGCTCGCAGCAATTGTGCCCCCGCAAATTGTTTATTAGCACATTCCAGTGCATAACATGCCTATCATGGCTACCCTACTAAATGTTCACACTGTGCCTACTTTATAACCGCACATAACTTCCATGCCAATTCCTATGTACGCATCTATTCCACCTGCTGTGGCAAGCCCTGGCTCATCGACATGGTGGACCCCGTTCACTTCTCTGTTTGTTTTACAACCATCGCAGATGTCTCACTACGTTTGCCCTTAGACCTACCCAACTCTGCAAATGGTACATCCTAGCACGGGGCCATGGTTTGTCCCACCAGTGACCCAAACGGTCTATCTAGTGGCTCAACCCACTGTTACTGCTCCGACAGTACCACCCACCAGGTGGTGGACAACGTAAGAAACACCTTTAGTGGGGGCGATCCCAACAGCACTGCCGATGAGTCAGCCAGCCACCGCCACCATGCCGCATGTGGGAGCTGCCATTGCAGTCCCTCAACCGTCCACAACATCATCGGGCCTGGACCAAGCATTTCAGCTCATCCAGACCCTCATTGAGGAAATAAAACGCCTCAAAGCTATTGGGTCTGACACAGTACAAGTCATGGACTTCTATCAGGACAATCCTGTCAGCCCTATAATCCCAGCTTTGACATTACCTCTAGGGATGTCTCTCCCGCACTTCACAAAGTACGATGTGGAGGGAGATCCCAATGTGCATCTTGTCACTTTCAGGTTTGAGTCTTTGCTATTGCAACAATGGCCGCATACGATCATTCGTGTTTTTGCCATGTCCCTAGCCGGGAAAGCCCTAGATTGGTACCATGCGTTGCCATGTTCATCCATTTCAACTTTGGAAGAACTCCTAATCTAGTTCGTGACATGCTTCAAGTACAACTTGAAGCCAAAAACCATGCTGGATCAGTTGATGAGTGTGAAACAAGACTCGCTAGAACCAGTCTAAAAATTCATTCAATGATGGAGCGCAACCCTTAATGAAATCTGCGAGCCCATTGTGGAGGCCCACTTGCTGGCTATCTTTAAGGGTGCAGTAAACGACTTCATCAAGTCCAAACTGTACTATCTCGTTCCTTGCTCTCTCAGTCAGGCTTTTGCTCAAACTAAGAGCATACAGGATGCAGCCGAGGCAAGCAAAGACCCGGCCTACATCGCTTACAAGAGCACCTTTACAAAGAAGGACAAAGGTAAGGCCCCAACAACCATAGTGGCCACTGTGGCAACTGAGGCCAAGCCCAAACCTAGTAGTAGTGGTAGCAAAAATAACAAGAAACTAGCCATACCTGCGACTAACCCTGCACCCAAACTGGGCCAAGCACCTCAACATACTTCACCTACGCCCGAGACATCTGCATGCACCAAACCTAACTTTGAGCTTAAAGATCACTCGAAATACACCCCGCTGCCTCTCAAACCTTCAAAAATCTTGAAGAAACTGTTGGCAGTAGGGTACATCCAACACAAGCAGATGTCGAAAGAAGAAAATGAAAGACATCAATGCTACTGTGAGCTCCTTAGGAATCCCTATTTGGACCTGCCCAATGAGCCTCCAGTTCTTAGGGGTTTCAGGCTAGATAGGTTTTGTGACTACCACCAACTATGTGGTCATACCACGGATTATTGTCTATCATTGCAGGATGACATCCAAAGATTAATCGATCTAGGGAAGTTGGTGCTAGACGAAAGCAACCCAATACACCCTGAAAATCAATCTATGTATGTCTACACAGATCCCCTCAACGCCAATAATACCAGTTACGTAATCAATGCCATCGGCATCGATAATGACCCTAGGCCACCCTTCCAACCATTTGTGATCTGTGTGCCTCAACGTAGTGCACCAGCACCACCAATGGTTGGTCCAAGCTTGTAGCCTCCCTTCATCCTGAAAGTTCCACCATAGGAATCCACCTTTGCACCTTCTGTTGACGAGGCTACACGGTCCCATCAGTTAACACCTCTAGTTCCATTCGTCATTAGGGGTCCAATGTCTTCGACAGCCCCTATCTCACACAATAGAATTGAATAACCTCCTCGCCCCACAAGGCGAGAAGCCCACTGGTCAAGCGAGACGTCGAAGGGAAGTACCGTCAAGGGTATCCCCAAGCCTACACCTTCGCCCCTCACATCTACACCTTCGTCACCAAAGATGAAGATCGACATGATTACACAGCTTGTACCACCTGGCCAACAAGGTTCTGAACCTAGATCTGAAGTCACCTCTCCTTGGGAGATTCATCTTCTGGAATGAATCGAAGAGGAAGAAGGCACCAAACAAAGGAACGACCAGGATCTTCTGGACACCCTCACCCAGGTCAAGCAAGCCCTAAAGTAGAAAAATGCTACACCGAGCTTATACGACCTAATCATGACGTCTGTACCCCACTGAGAAGCTCTAGTCCACATATTAACGACGATTCTGGTCGATGAAAACATGCCAGCAGAAGAGGAAGCGATCTACTCGGTGATGCTTCCTTCTGTACCCGTAGAGCCAGCACCACCCCAATTAACTTTCCGTAACAACGCCATTAGGGAAGATCCCGAAGGGGGTCAAGTGACTATGGTTCCTCTCTTCATCACAATTTGGGTCGACCAACATTGGATCTGAAGGGTACACGTTGATGATGGGGCTGCCACAAACGTCATTTCCTTCCCATTTGTGGATAAGTTGGGATTGGTCAGCCGAATCAAACTAATGACAACATCATATATGAGGTCCTTCAATGGGGCATGCAGCCTACTGCAAGGCACAGTTCATGTAAACTTCGTAGCAGGGAACCAGTTCTCCACAGACGCAACATTCATCGTAGTCGAAGAAATGCCCAAGTTTAACTTGATCTTGGGAAGGTCATGGTTAGCACAACTTAGGACTGTCTCCTCGCCTATACACCAGGAAATTGACTTAACATACGTGAGTAGGGAGGTGATAATCCGTGGTCACGAAGTGGCAATGCAAGAAATCAGCAACATAAACATGGAACAAGGCTCAGAGGTTACGACCTCTGAGAATGAAGTGCCTATTCATGCATGCATTAATCATTTAATGGAAGGATCGGCTCAGTGAGCCAACTCCCAAATCAAGAATGCATGGGTTGAGTTGCCCTTCCAAGTGGAGGACAACGATGTGAACAAGTGCCCTCATGAAAGATCTCGGCCTTATTCGATCAACCCACGATAGGTCAAGAAGTAGCTACACAGAGTGTAGCAACCCTACTGCTTTCTGCCAAGTTTCCATCCCTTGTACATTCATTGTTTCCTTGCCTTGTTAGTATGCCGTCCTTTCAGCATGTTACGCATTGGCCTGAAATGACCTAAAACTAGCATTGTTGCTTTCTGATTTACTAACATGCCATTTTTCTGGCATGTTACGCTAACGGCTCGAAATGGCCTAAAACTAGCGTTAAATTTTTTTTGCTTTGTTAACGAACTATCTCTTTTGGTAGTGGCCCGAAATGGCCTAAAACTAGCATTGTTGACTTTCGCTTTGACATGTTTCCCAACAGCCTGAAATGGCCCAAAACTAGCAATGGCCCGAGATGGCCTAAAACTAGCATACGAGAGCATGAAAACTTTACATAGTATGCAAGTTAACATAAAATCGGTTTCTTTTCTGAAGTTTTTTTTATTTCATTCAAAATTTTTGCCTATTGGCAATGTTTGAAAAATTTTCAAAAAAAATCCCATGCTATCATGGGGTGTCTCCATTTACATCGCCGTTGCCGCTTGCCTCTGCTTCATCTGCTTGTGCATCATCTGCCCCTACATTGCCTTCTGTCAGTTCTTCATTCCCTCCCTCCACAGGTCTCGCACCCTCATCTAGAGCCTGCATCACAAGAATGAAGTAGTCAGCTAGGGCAACAAACGCAAGCTATAACATAGCATGAGCATCTACAAATTAAAGCAACTAACCTGACAGGAGCCTGCGTCAGTCTCAAGGGGTATTCGGTCTAGACCAAGCCTAAGGCGACAACAAATCTCCTCTCTTGTAATATCCATCCAACACCTGTCACTAGGTTCAGCATTCACAGTAGTAGCTTTCTCCCTTTCCATGGTCGTCCATTTCAGAGGTTATGGGGAAAGAGAGGTGGTTGCGGTCTCTCCTGTAGGAAGATCCACCTTCAAGTCAGGAGATTCCGTGACCTTCACCTGCTCTTTGAACTTAGCGTAGGCCTCAGAAGCACCGATGGCATTCACAAATGCTTCATACGTGAATGCCTCCATAGTAGCATCTTTGTACAGTCTTTGATGGGTGTCATTCTCCAACTTGTATGCATGTTTGTGGTTTCTCTAGGTTTGCCCCCATTCGAAGACCTTGGTGCTGCTATCTTTTATATCTTGACACTTCTGGGCTAGCAAGTCCATCTGCATTTGCTATTCCACTATCTCGGTGGATTCAACGTTCTAGTGAACGACAGTCCAAAACCTGGCATAGTCATCTATAGCCCTTTTACAATCGACAACATCAGGGTTACGGTTTATGAGAAAGTCAACCCTCGACCTAAGGTCTGCCACCTCAGCGACCAACTCAACCTCTCTTTGCTCAGCCCTTTGAACCCATTTCCACAGATCCTCGTTAGCGTGCTTACACTCCCACAGAGAGTGTGCCAAGTGCAAGACACACTTGTAAGCCTTATCAAACATGTGACGAGACACCTGGGTCACGTCAGGTGAGAGTGTAGGCATGGTGCTAATTCTCATGGGTCAAGTCAGGTCCCATTTGAGTCGAGAGGCTATGTCAACATGAGGAACGAAGCAATCGTGTTAGCATAGAAAAATCAACAAACTCAAAAAATTTTAGCATAACAACATAGGAGCATTTAATATTGCCACTTACCTATGCCAGGGTCCACCTGCTGAAGGTGTCTAATCATGTCATCAACAAGTCCCTACACAAACGTAAACTTGTTAGGGATCTCGGCCTATGACTCTGCATGAATAGGAGGGGGTCCCGCGGCATCAGCAGTAGCACCTGTTACACGATTAAGCATGTCAGCAATGGCCAAAATGGACTATGATAAGGTAGACGTCTCGCCAACTCACCAATGCCCGACTGCAATCTTTATTCTTGCTGAGGCAAGATGATCGTGGTAGCCTCGGTGGAGGGCCCTGCCAAATCCATGCAAGTCCCTTTCTCATGCGCTGGTGTCTTTCCTTTCAGGAGACCATCATCTTTTTTAATCAAGGGACGCGCCTCTTTGTCAGTAGGAAGAGGCTCCCTAATGACGAGAGCCCCTACCCTAAAGACAGGAGCTCCCTTATTCCTAACCAGGGCCCTTTCCTCTAAGAATGGGGCCTCCGCATCTTTATTCGTTGCCCCTATCCTAAGGGCTGACACTTCCTCGTCGCCTTCTTCTTCATCTTCTTCTTTCTCTGCTAAGCAAAAAAGGCATGTTTGCATCGATTAAAAACAAGCTGGTTCAAAAAAGATGCTACATTATGCCGCACTGCCTAGCGTAGCATAGAGTAGCAAACTATAGCAAAGTAAGCATTACACAAAAAACACTTACCAATGGGGGGTTGCGTCCTCTTCAGCTTGAGCCTCAATCTTCATCCCTCCTCTTCGTGAGGGGTTTCCCTAGCTAAGGGAGGTCTCTTCCTTCGTAACTCCTTGGGCACGATCTTAGCTATTAGACGTTCACCCTGTGTCACTCCATAACCTCCCGTATTACCCAAGCCTGCTCAAGCCCCAGGACCTTTCCTTGGGTGAGAAATTGAGGGAATGCATGGGCATGAAAGACCAGGTAAATCCCCATGGCAAGGCCTTCCTTAAGCTTTTCCATGGAGAACCCTTTTCGCTCCTTGGTGAGCCTCAACCACTCCTCGATATGCTACTTCTGAAGAGTCAACTCTTGCTTGCCCTTCGAGACTATGGAGGCACCATCAGCAGGGATGTCGAACAGATCCACAAATAGCTGGTCATTGATTTCAATGACCACCCGCATGCCCCACACGTACGTGAAAAATTGGCTTGCCTTCCCAAAAAAGGAGTTGAACAAGGAAAGCATCTCGGCAGCAGAGATGCTCAAATTCGGAGCCATGAACAGATCCATAAGCCCTACCTTTTGGACTTTCTTGAGCAAGGAGTCCAGGGCCTCTCGTTCTAACCAGCTCTGGCTCGTCACTACTTCGCCATAGTTGAAGTAGATGTTTTCCCCCTGCCTCTCGGTAGTTACCACCATCACCTCACGAGGCTTCTTTTCCCCTGCAACAATTTTCACAAAATGCACTTAGCATAACACTACAGAGAATGCAAAGATTATGAAAATACTTGAGCATGCGGTGCCTGCCTTTTGATCCACCAGGTCTATACGGTAACGGGAACAGTGGGAGTTCAATCAAAACCTCTTCAACTGTCACCTGTTTGAAGGGTTCTTTCCACTCCTTATCTAGCCAACCCTTCTCCCTACAATGATTGTAAAGAATGCACAACATGCGTAGATAGGTACGGTATTCTCCCTCGCACTGACCAATCACACCCACTCACAGGTTCTTGGCAGAAGCAAACTCCTGTAAGGCTAGCTACATTGTAGCCAGCAGACCCAGTTGGTCGTGAACCCTGTCATCATCAATTTAAAACCTAGTGACAAACATACACCATTAAGCCTTCGGCTGGTATGGACAGCGTTGCACAACAAAGTAAAGAAAAGATGCAAAAATCACTCGCTAGCACAATAGATAGTCCCTTGTGGATTCTGAAAGTATGTCGCCATGTCACATGCAAGAAACAATGTGTTGTACTGGTAATAGCAGTTGAATTCTAGCATGTCCCAGATCTAGGCTAAACGCCTCAACCTTGTTGAGTTTTGGTTGGATCCTCCTCCCTGCTTGCTCATTATTGCCTCATCGGTAAAATATCTCAGGATGCCCTGATTTGTCCCTGGCAACATGGCTTCTATTATGCCGGATGCCTCCTTCTCCTTTAAGGAAGACCAAACAATTACACTAAAGTGGTTGAGAAGGAATTGCAAGAAGTATTATGCCCTTTTTATGAACTAAACTGCTCGATCTCCCAAACGTATCTGGGAAGGGGAAGTGTTCGCAACAGGTCTTCTCACATGGCACAAGATCCCGCTAATGTCCAAAATGATCAGCCGAGACCTTGGTCCCACCCTGCACAATGCAATCAGCAAATATTAGCATCACACTTAACCGTAATACATGTGCAACATAGCAACATCTAGCAGTCGATACATATAGCATAGCATAACCCTCTGCCCGCACGTAGCGTAGCAAGAGCGTGGAAGCCTAGCGGAGCAGGAGCATGCTAATAGCCTAGCGTATCAGCAAAACAACTGACGACATAACTTAACAAATCACATGTCACGTTGTCACATTAGACCATGGCCTGGCCCCCTCAAGGGTTTTACGTTGCAGCATGCTAAGGTCAACCAACTTAAATTTCCCTAGCCCTCGCGGTTGTAACAACCATGGTGGTGGTGGTTTCAGCGGCCTTGCATGCAATCACAATGCAATGTTATACATCTACCACGATCGAAATGGCAACCGTGACAGTGCAAAGGCCAAAATGATGCAACTATAGAAAACATAGATAGCTGAGAATGGACGTAAACAAATAGGACGCAAAACAAGAGAAGAGAATGATAGAAAGCGCAACATGAAAAAGGCAAAGAGGACAAAGTAACTTATTAGGTTAATGGTGTGCTCTACCACGCCACAACGCACGCTTGTGATGCACACCCCAGGGTCTTCTTTGCCTCCTCAATCTTTGCAAGTGTCAAATGGGTCTTAGGAGCCATTGCCCTGCTTGCAGATTTACGCCCTTCACTGAAGAAATTTACCTCGCTAATCGATCAACACAATTACTTCATGCTCCGATATCGCCTTATGCTCTGATGAGGGTTCTGCACTCTTACGATAAAAATGGCAAAATTGCCAGGGTCTAATCCCTATTTATGGCCATAAAATGAGGGAAACTTAATGCTCTCTCTTTCTTCAATTAATGCGGAGCACACCGTGTAGTGTAGCATGCTCGCCACGACATCATAACACTATTAGCATTAAAGCCTTGACATGCTTCAAGCCAACTATTTACCCTATTGAAAACAAAAAATAATATTTGTTTTCGATTAAGGATCTGAAAAGACTTTAAACTAGCAATCCTAGTGTAGTTGCACCCCTCAGGGTCCGAAAAGATCCTAAATTAGTAGTTTCAACCCGTTACGTTCGCGGTCTGCAATGATGTTAAACTAACAACACCACATGCTTACATCAACAGTTATCTCACCTTCTTCCACATAGGTAGTATCACATTTCCTAGCGGTTTCGTGTCTTCATTTTCGCACTGGCAGTTCGATACTTCTCATACCCGCAATTTCTTGTACTATTATCTTGCATATTAAGATATTGCATGTTGCAATATGGAAGTTCGAAATGACATTAAACTAGCAGTTTGGCATTTGCATAGCAATAGTTACACAGCTTTGCACTTTACATCAGCAATTTTATACCATTAGCAATCTTACAGTCTTGTGCCTTGGTGGTCTGCCATGACCTTAAAGTAGCAAACTTTCAATCTTTACATTCCCACACTTAGCAAGTTGCATCTCGGCATTGCTTTGCAGATTTTCGTTTCACACAATCTCTGACACCTCTTAACCAAGCTTTCATCTTATAATGGAAGGTCAAGCGAGAGATGGAAATCCATCATGACCTTTCCACACCTTTGACATTAGCAGGGCCACAGGGCAAGCTCGCGAGACAGTTGAACCCCAACATGATCGACTAAGGGTCGACTACGACTAGCACTATAGTAGCCTTAGAAGCATCCCCAGATTGGCCCAAGCACCTGGTCCAAGCCCTAGTCATAGAGGTTGGGGATGTAACCTAGGACCCTCTTGTTGAGACCCCTGTGACCACGTCAAAGGGGAAGGCGAAAATGTTAAGACTCAGCTCTCTCCTAGACACACAAACACATAAAAGCGTAGCTAAAATTCTGCAAGACAACATTGATGTCTTCGCATGGTCGTACAGTGACATGCCGAGTCTAGATCTGCGTCCAATTCAGCACAACATCATCCTAGACCCACATGTGAAGGTAGTCAAGCAAAAAGCTTGCAAAGTTAAGCCGAAAATTGCACTAGCTGTGAGGGATGAAATCAACAAGCTATACCAAGCAGGTTTCATCTACACGATTGACTATTCAAAATGGGTGTCCAATGTCGTTGTAGTTTCAAAGAGAACGGGAGGGATACGAATCTGTATAGACTTCCGAGACTTGAACAAGGCAACCATCAAAGAAAAATTTCCACTCCCGAGCATTGATCAGCTCATCAACACCACAGCTGGCCATGCTCAGCTATCCTTCATGGATGGTTTCTCCAGATACAATCAAATCCGCATTAACCTAGAGCACCAACTGTCAACAACCTTCATGACCCCATGGGGGACCTTCTGCTATACCATGATGCCATTTGGGCTCAAGAATGCTGGAGCAACCTACCAACGAGCCATGACTTACATTTTCAGTGATTACATCCTAGAAACATTAAACAACTACGTAGATGATATAGCGGTTAATTCCAAGGAGGTAGCTGATCACCCACGTGATCTAGGGGTAGTCCTCAAATGTTGCCAAATGCATGACCTACGCCTCAATCCTAAGAAGTGTGTCTTTGGGGTGAAAATAGGACGTATGTTAGGGTTCATAGTATCAGAGGCCGGAATATGAATGGACCCCGACAAAGTCAAGGCCATCTTCAACCTAGGACCTCCCACAAACCTTAAGGAGTTACGTGGTTTACAAGGTAGAGTGCAATTCATTCGAAGGTTTATAGCTAGGTTGATTGACAAGTTACACCCCATGCAACATCTTCTAAAGAAAGGGATTAACTTCGAGTGGACAACCCAGTGTCAACAAGCCTTCGACGACCTAAAGAAGGAGCTCTTGCACCTTCCAACAGTGCACCCATCGCAAAGGGACAAGCCTTTCTTCATATACCTTACCACCTTCGACACATCCATAGCGGCATTACTATGTTAGAAGCGAGACGACAGTTCTGAGATACCAATGTATTACCTGAGCCATGCACTAATAGCACATGAGGCAAAATACAACGAAGTGGAGAGGAATTACCTAGCCCTAGTATTCACACTAAAGAAGTGGTGGCATTACCTGTTCCGCAACACGACCAACATCATTTGCAAAAGTAATATACTTCAGGCCATCACCAACAACCTATACGAAAGTAGCAAGATAGCCCGATGGAAGGCAATAATCGTGGAGTTTGACCTATGCTACGTAAGTCAGTCGTCGACAAAGGGTTAAGCCATAGCGACCCAACTCACGGCCTCGCTAGTCGATGACCAAGCTACAATAGACCCCGAGTTCCTGGACGAATATGTTAGCAATGTCACCATCGTCCCGTGACATTTCGAGGCTACCTTACATTTTGACGATGCCTCAACTGCATGAGGAGGTAGCGCCATTGCCACGATCACATTCCCCTCTACGAAAATGCACCCATCTGCTTATCATTTTGCATTCCCTCGCACCAACAACATGGCAGAATACGAGGGGCTACTTAGAGGCCTCTTAACTACCTGAGCGTTGCGCATACAACACCTAGCAATTCAGGGAGATTGAGAACTAGTCGTGAATCAGATCACCGAAGTCTACGCCTGCAAGGCTACGCACCTGCAGCCCTACTGCGACCTAGCAAAAATCCTACTTAAACAATTCGCAACCACTGATGTGCAACATGTGCCATGCAACGAGAACACCATAGTAGACGCCTTAGCTACCCTCGCATTAAACATCCCATCACACTCCTTGGCAAACCTGCCAACCTCGATCACAGAATGCATAGAGTCTATCACTTAGGTAGAACATGTGGCCTCTATCAATGCTGCGGATGCCTCAGAGTGGTATGCCAACATTAAAGCTTATCTACAACACATAGGTGGATTGACATCTGCCTAGAGAGATGCAATCCATAAGCGTGCTCGGCAATATGTGCTCATGGGAAATGACACCCTGTGCCGACGATCCTACGACAGGATATTTCTAGCATGCGTGGGTGGCGAGCAAGCGTAAAAGGTAGTTAATGAAGTTCATGAAGGGTTATGCGGTGGACATATAGCACCTAGGTCTATGGCTGTCAAAATCATATGCCTAGGGTACTATTGGCCCTACATGGAGCGTGACTGCTTGACAAAAGTCAAGATGTGCGACACGTGCCAAAGATATGAAAATCTCATACACATAGCATCTACAAACCTGCACCTAACGCAAATCATGTGGCCCTTCCAACGATGGGGATTAGACCTCATAGGGCCTATTACGCCTAAGTCCTCCGCGGGGCATAGCTTCATTATCACTGCCATAGAGTATTTTACCAAGTGGGTGGAAGCTATTCCCCTAAGGAAGACGATTTCTTAGCAAATCTTCCATTTCATCCTCGACAATATTGTGACAAGGTTTGGCCTTCCAATGACTATTGTGACCGACGATGGGCCACAGTTCAGCAGTACAGAAACCTGAACCTTCTATAGAAATCTAGGCATTAAATAATCATTTTCTTCCCCTTATTACCCACAGGCGAACGGGCAAGCGAACGCTACAAATAAGTCCATAATCAACTTGCTGAAGTGGATGCTCAACAACAGAAAGAGGCAGTGGCACAAGCAAATCCTCTACATCCTCTAGGCCTACCAAATAACTTGCAGAACTGTGACAAGTAAGACCCCTTACAGTCTCGTTTACGGATCTGAATCTGTATTGCCTCTTGAGTTGCAGGTTACTTCGGATGATCTTGTCCGACATCGTGAGTGAAGCCCAGAAAAATGAATCACGAACCATCGACCTCGACTTAGTGGAGGAGGAACATGTGCAAATGTTGAGATGAATCGAGCACTATCAGAGTAAATAACAACAAAAGCACCATGCAAATCTGCATCGACAACCAGTGAAAAAGGGAGACCTCATCCTCAAGGCTGTCCGTGAGCACGTGAGCAAATTCTCAGCCAACTAGGAAGGTCCTTACATGGTCGCTAAAGCCTTTCGAAATGGTGCTTTCAAACTGGCAGATATGGATGACAACGAGTTTGCCAACGCAGTGAACCACTTGTATTTCAAGCCATACTACGTCTGAAGCGCAATGGCAACAACAAGCACCGTCCACTATGATGATAAACTGGCAACTGCACCAAGCACCGTCTGCTACGACATAAAACTGGCACTGTTAGTCCACTATGACTATAAACTGGCGTTGCATGTCCGCTACGATGATAAACTGGGATGTACGATCTGCTGGGATCTTAAACCAGCATGCAATCTACCAAGACCTTAAACTAGGTTCGCGTCGCATCCCCAGCATGCACCAGCACTAGATACACATCGAACGAGTGGGCGCGATGCTAACGTGTGGGTGGGACATCGTATCTCTGGAACGCCGTTCATGACACACTGAGAACGCGGTCCAGGACACATGCGATGCCACCACCCTTGGCATCATGCTAACCCTTTGAAGATGCCGTATGGAATCACACTAGCACTTTGAACCTACCGTCGCCATGACCCATCGCCCTAACGGTGGTTCTCGGGCTAGCTCCCGCATCTGGAGTTCCAGCAGTATTGTGGCCTAGCCATAATATTATTGCTCTAGCTTCTTGCCAACGCCTGGGCTTGCACGATGTTAGCTATGTGGAAACTGATCCCATAGCTAAACCAGGAATGCAAACCCCTAGCAAGGATTCCAAAGGATCCGCACTCGCAACAACGCCCGACGCCTTCAAGGTCAGCTCCTCCATGTCGATATTACCAAGGTCACTGCTGGCCTTCCTAATTTGGGCATCTCACACCAGTGACGGTGCCCAAGAGTAACAACAATTCCAGCAGCTAGCAAGACCTTGTCCTCACAGACACATCTCGCCACAACAACAAATGCTACAGCATCGCAAAGCAAGTGCCTCAGCTAGTTTGGCTACTACAGAGTGCAAACTCCCATGGCGTGCGTAACGTAGCTCGTTGCCTAGGGAACACAGTGCTAGTTCCATGGTGTGCGTAACATAGCTCGCCGCATGGAACACACTGGTAGGTAGGTCCAAACTCTTCATGGATGTAACACAACTCATCCTGTGAAGGGAGTACCCATCTTATGAAAGGTTTAAGAACAACGCCAGCCAAAGATGAAAATGCGAAGGACCCTCAGAGCATTCTAATGAAGGACTCTGCTAAACATCATCTTTACTCTCTGCCTTAACCTCTACAAAACCAATGCAACACTTTCAAGTGTAGCCAAGTGACGTCTCAACACTCACCAAGCGATAGCCTTAGCATCTCGCCTACTACAGTGTTTCGTATTCTTTGTCGACATCTACGAAGTCTGTTCTCCAGACGTTGACAAAGAGGGGCCAATGAAACACCTCAAAAAATGTGAGGTTATTCTAGCTTCACCAAGCCTTGCAATCCGCGCAAGCATTATGGCAATTCATCAAGAGGAGAACACTCTGAGTCCGAGCCGGCTAGTTCGAAAAATTTTCTACTTTAGGTGTAAACATGCTCTACATCTCATTCTACTTGTCCACCTAAGTAGCTTGCCCAGTCAACAGCCTGCTCAGAAACGGTGCGAAGTTGGCAGCAGCATTCTAGGTACACCAGGAACAGTTTGGCAGGTTTTCTAAGTCATGGAGTCTACTACGCTACGCTATGCCTCGCCATGTAGCGTAGCAAGCTTCAGAAGACAATTATAGAACGAAGTGCCACGTTACGCTACGCCACATGATGTAGCGTAGCATGGCAATAACTTCACCAACAGTTCCCCACACTCAATTTCAAATCCTTCACCAATGTCCTTGTCTGTTAGGAAGCAGTAGATCATGTTTGCTGCTACGCTACATTGAGCTACAAGGCACAGCGAAGTAGCAATTCTGCGGAAGAGATAGAAGGCGGCTCAAAGGGTGAAAACAACAAAGTTTGCAAGACATGCATCGTAGGAAGCAAAGTTGACAAAATTGGCAAAACTTTCGTGACTAAGGCTAGTTTCTATGCTATGCTACGCTACGTAGTGTAGCATAGCGTAGCAAACATGGATCGCACATGAAGTAGAACAAATGAAAAAATGCTACGCCAAGCATGCTACGCTATAAAGCACAACAAGGCATGCGGGTGGTCGTGCGGCATCAATGCACTTCACATAATTGGACCGTTGGCACACATCTCTAGATGCTGATGGCACAATTACGGTGTGGCAAGTTTACAGTTATAGCATAGCAGGTTCGCATTACAACGGTTTTGCAGGTCTAATGGTCATATATGACATGTGTGATGCCAGCAGGTCAACGCATGCCCTTTGGCCCTATAAATACCCTGAGAAACAACATTCAAAGTAGTTCAGAAATTTTGAACAAAACGACTTTAAAGGGTTCAAAATTTTCCAGAAAATAGCATTCAAAAGAGGTTCAATCTCCGGTTCGGTTGGTACTCTTTCGCTAAGTCTCCTACTCTTTCCTCTAGCACTCAAGCTCTCTCCTGAGCATGTTGCAACAATATTATAAGCTTTGTGTTTGACACTGCAAACAGTTAGCGAGTTTAGCTGATATTTTGTTCTATACCCTTTCTACCACCTTGGTAGAATCCTTGTATTGTCAACGCCCAAGGCCGCCCCCAAGTGCACCACCTGTTCTATTCTCTATATGCCCTAGTTACTCTTGAGATCTCTGCACTTCATCACGCTGTGCAACCGATTGTATCCATCTTGATATAGCAAGTCTGTAGCTTCGAAGTGGTGCATGTTTCTAACTACACTTTACTTTATTTCTTTCCTGTTGTCTCATTTGCATTATTTTTTCTATTTTATTCACTTTCAAGCATTACTTTACATTGTTGTCACATTTTTTGCTTTATTTACTTTCAAGCATTATTTCGCATTTCCATTCCGTCTTAAAAGTACACATTGCAAAAGGCTATATAGACGCTGATGTAAGTTCCTGTCTGATCAACCAAATCGTTCAAGGTGCCCCATATCCACACACACCTAGCATGGCTCTCCCATGGGTACGGGGTCGAAACTGTTGCGCCTGCTGACGCCTCGATGTTTTCCAACAGCCGACGTTTTCGGTCGCTACAGGGTTGTGTTAATGTTTCGAACCTCTAGCCCACAATTGCACACTTTATCATTAGTAGTAATGCATGGATTCTTCTATCTTTCCATAGTATAGGTTTATCGTTTATGTCTTGTGTTGGAGTGAACATGATTCTTGGCTTTTGCATATAATTAGGAAACATCGTTTCAGTAAGGAAGGGTGCTGCACCAAATTAGCCTTGTGTTAGTGGGTCTTCAAGTTTTATTCCCATGTGATGAAACCATCCGAGAGAAAGGATGTTTTCAAGGTTGTGATTGAGATCTACTAGAGTTATCATTTTCATGTATGTTCATAGCACAAGTGGCATTTTTTTTATTGATGTTGTCATGTTAAACCCTCCTGTCTTATTGGCGGTTACATATGGTGGAGGCAAGTATGAAAATATTGAGGATATGATGGAGAACAAGAGGCATGAGATGGTGATCCCATAGAAGATGTTGTAGGTTGATGATATTTGAGAGAGTGGTATTAGTGATTTGAGGTAGAGGAGGTCAAACTAGTTGGGGAAATAGGTTGTTGAACATAGTATTCATATGGGTCCGACTAGTAGTAAGGGTAGTGTAGTTTTGAGGCTGATAAGAAGTCCCACTAAGATAGTACAGTTGATTGTAGGGTTGTCTATAATTACCTTACGAGTAAGGTAATTTCCTAGGTATTTGCTTTCATATGAACTTAGGATTCAAAGCAAAATTCCAATCTTCATGTAGATGTAACATGACTAGGCAACTTTGGATGGTCATATAGGCAAATGTCACATCCATCATCCTCTTCTGTGGTTGAGTTTATAGCCTCTTCTTCTATAGCTATTTCCCTATTTGTTGATAAGTGTTCCTAGTTGTTTCTTGGTTCTTTTTCCTCTTCTTGTTTTAATCACTTACTTATTTTTGCGTTATCCTCTCCTTTATGATTTTCACATAAGTTGTAACTTTTTCGTTCATCAACTCCTGCATCTTATCCATCCTTGCTTCAAGCTCATTGACGAACTTTTGTATTGACAAGGTTTGTTGTGAAATCACCTACATCATAGATATGGAAAATTTTCTTTTAAAGAGTTGGGTTGCAATTATATTCCTCTACATTCTCTCATTTACATAGCTCTCCTTCTTCTTTTGCCACATGCTCGATTAGCCTTTGTATCTAATGGGCTTTTAATTCATGTAACCAACCTTGGGCATAAATCCCAAGGGTCTCCCTTGTTTCCTTATGAAGCTCATCAATGGTGTGGAAAAGTTGCTCTTTTTGAGAGAAATCATGGCCAAGACATCTATGCAGTAGTGAATAGTATCTATCCAAGGCCACATCCAAGGGTTCATGATTTTCTTTCTTTCATCCTTAGATTTTTTTTCTCAAGTTGGACACTCCTGCATAGGTTTGATAATTTTTCATTGAAGAGTTCTAGCATTATGGTTTACAAATGGATTGAATCTGGTTCCAACAATCTATATCAACGTTTAGCTTCGTCTACTAGTATCCTAGAAAAGAGATTAAGCTTTTTCCACTTGCGTTCAATTTTTTGCAAGATGCAGGCATCATGGAAGGCTTGTAAATGATGTTATGGATCAAAATTATAGCCTCCCCTAAATTTAGGAATGTTGTCCATATCAAACCATTTGATGTGACTATCACTTTGATGCTTTGGGGTATTTGAATTGCCTTCCTGATCTGTGTCAAGCCCTTAGTAACCAACAAGGATTTATCTATATAAGACAAGTCATGATGATAATCCATATTTCTATTCATCTAATTGTGATCTTATCTATGCTCATTTTGATGTCTTTGATTTTTTCCTTGGCTTCGATTTCTATCTTTATCTTGATCCCATAGTGGAGCTTTATCTCTATACCTACATTTATCTTCATTTGAACTAGATGTTGAAGAGGAAGAGGAAGATGAGGGATTGGGAGAGTTACCATGGTTGTTATAGTTCTCTCCATGGTTCCTTGATTTATCTTTTCTAGGTTTAGAGGAGGTCCTATGCCTTAAGGTCCTCCTTGATCTAGGACTCACTCAATCTCCTCTAGAATTATCTCTACCAGTTGAACATAGTCCTTACATATAGTACAAGTTGAAATGAACATATGAAACCCCTGCTTGAGGTTGTTCACTCTAATTATCTTTGGTATAGAACTTATCATTTCTCCTATGAGTGTTCTCATCATATGATACATTAATGATCCTATGTGAAGAAGACATGTTTTTAACATGTGTGATTTAAAATAAAATATTAATATTTTTTGAAAGATAAATCGTTAATACTTTTACAACAACAGTTTACAGTATAACTAATCTAGATAACTCACACCATCCTCAGCAATGGCACCAGTGATGAGTGGTGGGTGCCCCCTATGCTCAACCATATGAATCACAAGTGTTGATGCACAACCTATTCGAATTTTGTGGATGGGACTAGCTATGACATCTAGATTGTTATGCCTTGATCGTAATTCACTATCTTCCTACTTGAACTAGTGGTAGCTTTGTCACATATGGTTTAGTTCAAAGTGAGACATATGATGGTTGATGTTGTTTCCACTTTATGCTACTTCTAACGATAATAGAGAAATTAATTATTTAATCTAATTAAAAACATAAAGATAAATTCTCAACTAGCCTACAGGTGATGAGTGTCTATTTCTAGCTTGTTGTACACATCCTAAACCCATGCGTCCACTACTAGGATTCCCAAGCACTATGCTACTAGGCAAACCAAGTAATAACGTTACTAGGATTACTAAGCAAATATGTGTTTATGCTTGAAATTGGTCATGCTCATTTCACCAATTGATTAACTTGCATGGAAATGTAAATATTAACTAAGTACATGAAACATAAATATTAAGTAAGTACATGTAAAGTAAAATTTCATGAAAAGTAAATCTAATCTAATTCAAAGTGCTGCAATGAATAAAAATCAATATTGATCTTATTGTCATTCATGGAATGTGTCCATGTACACTACCACTCAAATAAGACACTGTACAACTAACTTAGATCCACACTGTGTGCACTCACTAATTGTTCTCTAGGAATACGGAACAAAACTACAAGAGTTTGGCTACTCTATTGAAAAAAGAATGTTTGGATCATGCATTCAAGTGTTGTATTTATAGGCAAGCACACATCCCATGATATCAAATATCTAATAACATAGCATGTGCTATGATATTAGGATTCTTATATTGAAGCTATGATATCAGAGCTCCAATATCGTAGCCAATGAAGAACACGATTCATCAACCATGTTCAAGCTAACATAACATGTTATTTAATCATAACATCTCTTTTGTTTCTTCACTGAGAACAACCTACTCAACCTTAGTAGTAGACAAAACCACATAAGCTTGAATATGGACACATCTAACTTACAACTTCACCACCAAGTGTAAACACATAACCTATATAGATCTATGTGTATCTTTGTAACTAGCATAATTCACATCAACATAACTAGCAAAATAAAGTTGAGAACCACCAAAACATAAGGAATAGTACATTGTTCCTTTCAAGAACCATAGTATCCATTTAATAGATTTCTAGTATTTCTTTTTAGGATTACTCATGAACCATGATACCACTCTCATTGCATAGGCAATGTTCGGTCTAGTACATATCATGACATACATCAAACTTTCTACAACACAAGTATAAGGAATGGATGACATAACATAAACTTCCTTTTTAGATTGAGCTTCATCCCTTTATGATAATTGGAACTGTGATTCCAATGAAGTACTAACAAAAAAATAATTCTACATGATAAAATGTTTCAAAACTTTTAAAATATAATCATCTTGTTCTACCATAATAAATCATGTTTTCTATCTCTCTAGATCTTCATTCCCAATATTTTCTTGGCACCTCTAATATCCTTGGTTGCAAAAGTTTTTGACATATGCTACTTTAGTCTCTTTATTTTAGCAACATTATTTCTAGCTAATAACATGTCATTAACATATAACATTAACATCATAAGCTTACCTTAACTTGTTTTATGAAGGTATGCATAGTGATCAACTACATATCTAGTATAATCTTAGCTAATCATGAAATCATCAAATTTTTTATATCATTGTCAATGTGCTTGCTTCAAATCATAAAGATTTTTCTTCAACTTACATACAACATCCTTTCTAATATCCAACTTCTCTTGTATATGCATGTAGATCTCCTCCTCTATACCTCCATGCAAAATTGCAATTTTTATATCCAACTACTCTAACTCCAGATTCATGAAAGCTACCATAGGTAAGAGGATATAAATTAAGGAATGATTTACAATAGTTGAAAAATTTTTAGTAAAATTAATACCTGGCAATTAGCTATATCATTTAACCACCAACCTAGCTTTATATTGCTTCTGGTTATTTAGGATCAATCTTTAACACAAATACCCATTGCAACTCAAAGGGTTTTTTATGTTTTGGCAAAGGTAGCAAATTCCATATGTGATTTTGATAAAGGGACTTTAAGTCATCCTCCATGGTAGCTTTCCACTACTCAAAGTTTTTAGAAACCATAGCTTCTTAATAACATTTGAGCTTTCCACCATTTATGTATATGGTGTAATCATCATATCATGTCAGTAATTTTCTTATCCTTGTAGACCATCTCACACGAACTTCTTGTATAGGTTCTTCATCCTCTTGGAAATATTCATCTTCATCAGTACTAGATTCACTACTAAGCATAGAAGACTCTTTCATTAGATTCATTTTCATATCCTTCAGGATTACCTTACTACATTGATGGCTACTTATCATTAATTGGAATAGGCATGAAATCTTCCTTTTTAAGTGTTTCTTCATAGTTATTGTTTAATTTTTTGTATGTCAAATCCTCACTAAATGTGATATATTGATTTCTAAAGAACTTCTTAGCAATATCATGCCACAGAAGATAAGTTCTTTATCGCCATCATAAATAACAAATACACATAATCATACTTTATCATATACTTTTCCTTGTTCAATCTTTGGAACATGAGTATAAGTAGCACATCTAAAGGTTCTTAGATGATCATAGGAAATACTACTTCCACTTCAATCATCTCTAGAGTTTTCTCATTAAGAGATATACTAGGACACCTATTAATTAGATAGGAAGCTATTATAATTAAACTAGGAGCCTTCAATGTACTTCAGACTCTTTTCAAGATCATTTCATTATATGTTTCTGCTACATCATTTTGTTGAGGAGTGCTAGGAATAGTTCATTCATGTTTGATGCCAACATCAATGTAATATTTCTCAAACTCAAACAATATTCACCTCCAATATTTATTAACAGATGCTTGGGGTTTTTTTTTTTGTTTTTGCCAAATTTAGCTTCAAGATGAGCCTTAAAAATCTTAAATTTATCAAATGCTTGTGATTATTCTTTTATTAAATACAACCAAAATTCATAAGAAAAATAATTAATAAAGATAATAAAATACAAAGTATTAGAAATTTAATTCAAGAGTAATTAGTTCAACAACATCAAAATATATTAGATTAAGAACATTCTTTTGCCTATGATGATCATTTCATTTAAAATCTACCCTATGAGTCTTGTCATATTCGTAGTCTTTACAAAATTTTAATGAAATATTTGACTGCTTAGATATCAAAAGCATTAATGCTAAAGCTCAATCTCATCATCTTGCTTTTTCTTCATCACTACAACTTCAACTTTTGCTCTAGGTAAAACATCATACATAATGTACAAGGATCCTTTCTTTAGCCCCTTCAAGACCATTAGAATTCCCTTTGAGATCTTCCAATTTCCTTCACAAAAGGTGAATTTACATCCAACATCATCTAGCTACCCAACAGATATGAGATCTCTTTTCAAATTTGGTACAAATCTTATATCTCATAGAGTTATTTTTGACTACACACTGATCACATCACCAGTCCCTTGAATCACAAATGTTATTCCATGTTTAAATTTGACATGCCCAATAGGCCTACTAATTGAGGTATGGAAATAAGACTCATAAAAACATACATTGAATAAACTACCAATATCAATAATCCAAATGACAGGTTTGCCAAGGCCTTCCTCTTTTAATACAATATTGTCAGTGTTGAATAACACCACTCTAGCTTCTTCATTTTTCTAATTTCCATTGTTATCGACTATTGAACCATTGGCCTCCTTTTTGTTTGACTTTATAAGAGGGAAATTCTTTCTCAAGTGGCGTTTCTTCTTGCATATCTAGTTAAAAAATCTTTGTTCCAAAATTTTCCCTTACTTTGACTTTAGCCTCATTGCTCTTTTTAGTCTCTTTACTAAGATCTACCTCTTCTTTCAACACTTAGGGCTTATGTAGCATTGGAAACATTATGCATTGATGCCTTTTTCGTTTTTGCATCTAACAAACTAGTAATCACATCATCAAACTTTAGTGTATTAGATCCTAAGGTAGCACTGATAGTAGAAACTACAATCTTCCAACTATCAGGTAATGAGGAAAGTAGTAGCAATGATTAGACTTCTTCATCTAAGGTTACTTTTAATGATTTGAATTAGGAAACATAATTATTAAATTTTGAAAGATGTTAAGTAAGAGAATAATTTTCCTTCATCTTTAGTAGGAATAATTGTCTCATTACAAAAAATTTATTCACTCAAGAGGATTGTGAGACACCTTAAATAAAAATTCATCTAACAAATAAAAAGCCTAATAGCCAAAAATTCACATTGTAATTTGATGAGAATTTAAAGGCAAAAATAATTACCTATTTTCCCATAAAAAAGCCTATACTATGGCCTTGTTTTGATAAAGTTTTAAGCATTTTTCAATGTGTAAGATTGGGGCCATGAAAATAGCCAAAATATGCCATCAAAGTTTTCAAGAAAAGTCAAATACGTTGGTGGTTAATACGTTGCACTTTTTGGGTGGTCAAAGTGCCAAGTACATTGTATTTCAATGCTTAAAAAGTAAAAACCGTTGGTGTATCATATGATACATATTTTAGCTACCAAAAGCTTCCAAAATGCTATAGAATTTGTCACAAATTTGTTAGCAATCATTGTAGAATCAAATCAACAACTAATTAGGACATCCATGACCTATTTAAACAAAAGTTTGCATCATTTTAAGGAATTTTGGATCATTTTGCTTTTAGCCGAACTAGAGACTTTCATAGTAGAGGAAAAATTAAAAGTCCATAGCCATTTTTAACTAGTGCAAAGCATTAAAGTAGAGAGAACCAACAATAGGAAAAGTTTAAGAGGAGATCATTTGGGATATATGATTGTAGATCTACTTGTAGAACACACCCTATCATTTGCATCAAAATCCAACACTATTTTTTGTGCTCTTGGGCTTTTATAGCCCTTAACTTGTATTCTCTAAACCTTGGTTTCCATAAATTTTATTACATTTACTACAGAGTTTATAGTTTTCTTTGCTTGCCATTTTTATTTTTGCATCTCTTTATTGTCAAAACTCAACGCTTAAATTACCATCTTATTTACATCTTTTTTTATCTTCTAGTAACAAACATATATGTTCTTAATTCATCGACAAGACTATTTAAGGTGCTCCAAATCATTTTTCAAGGCTCGTTGGATCCAAGGTAAAACTGCTTTGTGCTAAAATTTTCAATTCTCTAGCACGAAGTTTTTCAACCATTACAAGTTGCTCATATAGAGATCAAAGCTTATGTCATAACTCTTCAAAAGTTTCTAGATCTACGACATTGTAGAAAACATCATCAGACAAGCAAGGCCTAATAAGAGATAATGCCTTCCTGTCAAGCTTCTTTTAATTGACATCACTTATATCTAAAGGCTTTTGCACAATCCCATTTGTAATTAAAGCCTCACATTCTTTCTAGTATAAGATATCTACCATTAGGACTTTCCAGATCTACCAATTAGCACATGTTAACTTCTACATCTCCACTTTCTTCATTTCCTTCAAAGTGCATGAACTTAGAATAGGGATTATGTCCAAAACAAAATCTACAAAAACCAAAACAATCTAATTGCTTTAATACTAATTATTGCGTAAAATATAGAAATGAGAAATAAAATGATGAGGAAAAGAAAAGAATAAAAATGATAGAGAAATAGCCATAGGATTTATATGGTGAAACCCATCGATATGAAAGGAAAGATCCATGGGAAAGTAGGCAATTTATTAATATGTAGAAAAAAAATAAGAACACTATAAACAAAGCTTTAGCCTTCAAAGAAGAATTCTCTCTTGCTTGAGCAATAAAAAACCCCTAAAATACCAATGATCCAAGGCCCTTTATATAGGAATGAACCCATCCTAAAATTATGGAAAAAAATTCCAATTTCCTTAGGACTAATAATTTTTTAACAATGGCTATTATGAGTCATTATAATTAGGGAATACAAACATCAATTAGAAATATGATTAAAAAAGAATAGAAGTCATAGTTATTGTCTATTATAAAATATTATTTTCTTAATTTTTCTTCACGACAGCATTTATCCCATCAACATGGACAAAATATTTGATAATGATTTATGATGACTAGTTGTCTACTTGATGTCATAATGCAAATAAGAGATGGTTGAAGTGGTAGCTTATTGTCTCACATAAGAATTTATAGGAAATAAGTTGCAAGCTTGTATCATACATTAAGCATCATTATCTTTCTTTATAATTCTTCTAATATATCATATTGGCTATATGTTTCAAAGAATACTTATAGTCAAATTGCTTAAGGTTTTGATACCTCCCTATCATGCCTCTAAGTGATACGTATTTTAACATACACATTAGGATCTTATACACTAGAAGTACATGCTCTAATTAAGTAAACTATGCTTCACTAAAATGCTAATAATGAGGTATTAACTTAGTGGTAAGAACCTTTGCATAGAAATTCCAAGTTATAGGTTCAATTCCTATGATCAACATTGAGTTATAGATTGCATTGATTAGTTTGATAGAATCAAAAGGGTCTTAGTAGATAGAATTTAAAATTTAATTTTTTTTAAATAAAAAATGATATATTGAATAAATTCCTTAACTTATAGAGCTTAACTATACTTTTCTACATGCATTCCAACTTGAGTGTGTTTGCTTAGCAATAAAAGCCTTTGTATACATTGAATTACTCAGGTCCCATAGATTTAAAAGGGTCTTAAAAAATGAAAGTTAAAATTCAATTTTAATTTCAAATTAGCTTATGCTAATTAAAGTATCTCTCATCATTTTTTTTTTACACTTTTTTCATCTTCTTGCACTTTGTTGTGTGCAAATTGTAGTCTGGAGCTTAAATAAAACACAATCTCTAACTACCATATTCTCATAGTCTACTTTATGAAAATCTCTTATTGTCATTTTCTCATACTCAATATGATGTGTAAAGTTAAATTGTATTGTAGAGCTTGCCAACCCTTGATTGTCATCTTCTCATACTCTACAATGTGCAAAGTTAAATTGTAGGGTAGAGATTTGGAAATTTAAATTGTAGTGCATAGCTTTATTATTTGAGTATTTAAATTTATGAGATGCCAAAGAAAAAAGAAATTAAAATGGTCACACAAAGTTTATTGTTTAAATATTTAAATTTATGAGATGCAAGAGATAAAAAGGAACAAAATGAAGCTTGTGATCCTTTGTTTTTTCTTTTTAAGGATCATGCGCTTCTTCAAAAGAAGCTATGCATACTTGCCTATTTATGTTATTAAATATTCATTGTCACTACTCATGTGGAACAAATATGAGTCATACTGCATGTAGAACATTACATCTTGGATAAAATGAATGATTGATGAGAGGAGAGGAGGGTTTAGGGTTAAGTAGAATAAGCAAGACCTCCATCAAAGGATCATGCTAAGCATCATGACATCATAACATAATCAATCAAGAACACTGGTATCATAATCATAATACATAATCATAGCATATAATTAAGAATCATATATGCTTGAAGTTCAATTTTCCCCCACAACCATCACTACATGTGAGCCATAAACATCCTACTACACATCCGACAGGATTCCAACAAGATTAGTATGCGTAGTCATGGTGTTAAAGAAACTATACAAAATATCACAAGATCCTAGGAAATACATCATTAAAATAATGGATCTAACGAGATGGCTCCATAAACCCCAACCAATAGTATATAAACATTGTAAATATAACACAATATCATGGGGTTCTATGCAAAGGGATTATACTCTTCCCCACTAGAGAATCGTTCTCTAGTGATGAGTCATGATTTTCCTATCTTGACATTGGAGCCTTAGCATCTAATGAATCGCTACTTTCTGTCTACTCCAATGTCGAGTACATGACATCGAAGCCGTGATGTCGCATATGTGATGTTGGGGCCTGGATGCGACGTCGGGTACCCGACATCAGGGTATATACTTTGGCCTATAAATACAATGCCTAGGCTCCTATTTTGAGTTAGTTTTAAGTTAGTTTTTACTCAAAGTAGCAAAGTTCTCAGAGTTAGAACATTTTCTGAGTGTTTGTAGAAGGAGTCTAAGTGTGTATGGTTCTTTGTTCGAACACTAATGTACCTGAGGGTAGTAGTGTGATAGGAATAAAATGAACTCTCTTGAAAATCCTTACAGCATTGAGAATAGAATACTATTTCATTTAATTCACTTTACTTTCATGCTTTCTCCTTATGCATTTGAATTAAGTAATTTATTTCCAATTGTTAATGAACAAAAGCACGACCACTTCAAGCATACATGTAGTACTTGGTAACCCAGCAACGCTTAATGTTTTGTAGCCTAGCAGTGCTATATGTGTTCAAGATGTGTCCAAGAAAGTGGAGTAGTTACTTGTGTTAGGCTAGTTTAGATCTTGTTTTACATCATTTATTAGTTTAATTAATTTATCTCTTTATCATCATCAAGAGCAGTGTAGAAATTAGACAACATCATATGCCTCACGTTGGACTAAACCATACATGAAAAAGCTACCACTAGTCCAAGTGGGAAGATAACAAACTATAATCAAAGCATAACAATCTAGATAACACAACTAGCCCCATCCATGAAATTCGACTAGATCATGTGTGAATGCTTGTGATTCGTATGGTTGAGCATAGGGGTACCTCGCCGCTCATCATTGGCGCCATTGCCAGGGATAGTGCCAGTTATCTAGATTAGTTATATTATACATGATCATTATAAAAGACATTAATAATATATCTTTCAAAAACTTTTAGCTCACACACACCATAAATCAAGAACAATGTCTCTCTCACATGAAAGTGACTATGCATTGTATAGCAAACATGTTCATTGGAGAAATAACAAGATATACAATGAAGAAGATTAGAGTGATCAACCTTATGCAGGGGTTTCTTATGATCATGATCATCCTAATGACACTCAAAGACTACATTCACCTAAGCTAGAAAATCTTAGAGGAGATGATGTAGGTCCTAGACTAGGAAAGGCCTCAAGGCCTAATACCTCCTCAAAAACTAGAAATGATAAATTAAGGGACCTTGGGGAACACCATAGAAGCCATGGCAACTCTTCCAGTTCCTCATCTTCCTCTTTCCTTTCAACATCTAGTTCTGATGAAAATGAATGTAGGTATAAAGATAGAGCTCCATTAAAGGATCAAACTAAAAACCAAAATCAAAGCCACGAGAAGAGTCAAAGAGGACACCATGAACATAGGAACTTCTCTCATAATCTATTTGATGATGATGAATCCCTATTGGCCACTAAGAGCCTAATGCATATCATAGAGGCTATTGAGATATCTCACAAACATCGTAAAAAGAGTTGACTACCTAAGCTTGACATGAATAATATTTCAAAATTTGCAGGAGGCTATTATTTAGATCTACAACATCATTTACAAGCCTTCCATGATGCCTATTCTAACTATAACATTGAAAGTGAGTGGCAAAAGCTTAAGCTCTTTCCAAGGACACTAATTGATAGAGCCAAAGTGTGGTATCGATCGTTGAAACCAAATTCAATTCGACGGTGGTCTACAATGATAGAACTTTTTAACAAGAGATACCAAACCTATATAAGAGTGTCCAATTTGAGGAGACAAATCCAAGAGTGGAAACAAGAACAACATGAAATCTTGGACATGGCCTTAGATAGATATTATGCCTTATTGAATCATTGCCTAGGCCATGGTTTTTTTGAGGAAGAGTAACTTTACCACATCATTGATGGGCTTCGTAATGAAACAAGGGCAACCCTTGGGATGTATGCCTCAGAGAAATTATATGCGCTCCAAGCCCATCAGATCAAAGAGATAATATAGTGTGTGGTAAAAGAAGAAGGAGAGATGTGAAAATGGGAGAATGTTGATAAATCTCAATGGGACCAACTCTTGAATCGAAGGAGGTCAAAATTTATGGTAAGGAGAATGAAACTACTCTTAATAAGGTGATCTGACAACAAACTTTGTCAATAAAAGAGTCTATTGATGATCTAGAAGAAAATTTTAATAGGATGTGCAAATGGATAAATGAAAATGTCATAACTCTCATTGAGATGGTCATGGAGAAGATCATGCAACACATGTTAGGCAATCACAATAAACAAAGGACACAAAACCAAGAAATAGTTAGGAACACTTTCTGGCAAACAAAAAAAAGGGTTGACAAAAGTGAGGCTAAAGACTCCACACATATGAAGATAATTGATGTGACCTATGCATATATGACCATCCGAAGGGCCAATGCCATGTATTGTTGCATCTATAGGAGTATTGGGTAGGTGCCTTAAATCTAAAATTTGTGCAAAAGCACATACTCAAGAGACTTCCTCTTCCACAAGGTGATTATAGATACTCCCAGAACCGATCGTACCATCCTAGGGAGACTTATTAATAGCCTCAACATAGCTATCAACCGTAGTGGCAACAACCATAATTGTGGGGGAGGCCACCACCAAATTAGCCATACCCACCAAAACCTCACAGATATTATGTTCAACACTTTATTTCTCCAACTAGTTCAGCATCCTTCAGTTCAAATTGCCACTACCACTCTCCCAAGTACCATCAATACATGACATCCCCTAAAGGATCACCACCTAATGCCTCTTACCATCCAACTTACCCTCGATATTTTCATAATTCACCTCCTTCAATGTCGTCACTAGTAACTCAGGAGGGTTCAACATCACAATATCAACAAATGAGTGCCACTTGTGCTACAAATGTGCATAGACATGCTAATACCAGTGGGTCCCAACTACAATGTTGGAAATGCACCTTTTGGAGGAAAGGTTGTATGCCAAAGCAAACCACTTGTGAACCCACTGCATCATTTGAGCCAACATAAGGCCAACCTAGTGAACCACATTCCTTGTCTAAACCAACATCCTTCAACCATACCCAAGGGTCACCATCTATCCGTACTTCAATCCCACATCCAACCAATGAATGTACAAACGTGAGGAGACAAATGAATCTATGCATATCATCTCATACTCAAGGGTGCAATAGTGGGATGAGAAAGACATGTACCCATGCAATATCATACCCCTTATACAAAATAAACAGGCTACAAGCATTGGTTATGAGATGAGAAAGACATGTACCCATGCTTGAAGGTCCCCTCTAACTAAGGCCCTTTCTCACTTCCTACTTCTCTTTTCTTTTCTAATAAGGAATGGTGGTTGTTCTATGGGAGCAATCTTGTGTCTCAAGGGATGGACTAGCCTTAGAATGTCGATGCAAAGTCACTAAACATGGTTAGTTTTTGTTTGGACTAAGGATGGATCGTATCAAGTTATTTAACCACAAAATCCATAAGGGACTTCATGTGACCTTAATTAGGAACTCCATTCCACTCTCTCTCATCCATCTATGCTTTCCATGTCTTATCTTACTACTAATTTCATGTTTTTGATTTGATGCCTTGGTTTGATGCGTCAGAATTCTTAGTTATTTGCTTCAAGGTTTTTTTACTTACCCTTTTGTAACCATTAATCATCCACGAAGCCCACAAACTCTTTGGTTTGAAGTGATGCAAGGGCATAAAAGGCCTAGACCTACTTTGGGGAGGACCCACTTGCATATCTTTTGGTTGGTGATGAGTGGCGAGGTACCCCTACACTCAACCATACGAATACGAGCGT